>PVHX01019796.1:0-33589 GCA_004024805.1 Geosciurus inauris
GGGGGCTGAGGGGGCAGAGGGAGGGGACCGAAAGAGGAGGGAGGGAGGGAAGGGGCGGGGAAAGAAGGGGGGGGAGAAAGAGCTACGCGGCAATCATGCGGGTGCGCATGCGCCGACTTGGCGCGCTGCCCTGGGGAGGGGGAGACGGAGCCGCGACTAGCTTCGGAGTTCTGGGAAGCGGTCCGAGAGTGGGAGTCCCGGGGGCCCACTAGCCGGTTTGGGTCCTGGGGCGCCCTCTCCGGTGACCTGGCCTTCTCCCCTGCGCTCCAGAGAGCTCAAGGGGCTGAGGCTTGGGATGGGGCAGTGGGCGAGCAGATCCCAGCGCTCCGCTTTGAAACTCAGTGTCATACCCTAGGCTTTCAGGCCCTCGCTTGGGGGTCCAGGAGCGGGTGTCTGGGCCGAAGCCCGATTTCCTCGGGGAACGCTAACTGTGCCTCCCCTGCCCCGGGGTGGGGGCAGGGACCGCCAGTGTGCGGGGAAGGTACGCGGAAAGGCTTAGCTTTGATTTGGAGACTTTGTAAAACTGGGACCAGGATTGGGGCCTGCGGCGGAGGGGGGCGGGATGGAGGAGGGGCCGCAAGGGCCCGCCCCCACCTCACTCTGGGGCTCAGAGTAAACAGGGACACCCGCGGGGACACGCTGGAGCTTGTCTGCCCGCCTAGGGCTTGGGGATGGAGCCCACCCTAGGACCCGCCCCGCCCTCCTCGCCTGGCACGGGGCGCGGGAGGGGCAGGCCCTGGTTTAGAGGGAGGTGAGTCACCAGCGGGTGGGGTTGATGAAGGGCCACCCCCTTTTCGCCCCAAGAAATCGAGCTCATTTATTTATTTATTTATTTGGTGTGTGTGTTTTATACCTTCTGACTGGCTTCCCAGCAAGTAAGGTTTTTAGATTCCGAGCAACAGGGATTGGGAATAAGAGGAAGGACTGTAGACCTCTGCTTCCAGGCCTCGGTTCAGAGGGGGTGTCTGCTGAGTGCTGGACCTTTGTCCCCAGGCTCAGCCCGATCGAGAATGATAGTCTAAGTCCAGAAGGCTGTGTTCTAGGGCGAATGGACGTGATTCTGGCCACTGCCCCCTTCTGGGCGCCTTTTGAAGCCAATACCCTTGGTGTCTAAAGTCAGAGTTCAGGGAGACCGGCAGGAGACCTCAGCTGACAGAGGTGGACATTAGAGTTAAGGGGCAGTTGCACCAACCTTCTCTCTCTTAAGTTCTAGCTAGGGAAGGGCTTTCATTCCAGTCAGACAGTGGCAGAAAAAGGTCTTGTCAGTTAATGACAGTGAGCTTGACCTCCTGGCTCTCTTTGCTTAGGGCCATGGCCACCTGCCTTTAGTCTTCACGTTGGAAACAGACTTTTGGCCAAGCTGACAGGGTCTTTCTTTCCTGTATCCAGTCGAACCAACCTATGCTCAAAGTCTGTCAATTTTTCCCCTTTGAAATACATCTCGGATTTCCTGTTTTAACTGCCAGAGAATTTTTTCCAGCAAGGATGGGGTCTTTTTCTTCTTTCCAGCCCCCCTGGCCTAACACAATGCTAGGCCCAGGCAGGGACTGTCCAATTTTTTTTTTTTTTTTTGGTACTGGGGATTGAACTCAGGGGCACTCAACCACTAAGCCACATCCTCAGACCAATTTTGTGTTTTAAGTAGAGACAGGGTCTCACTGAGTTGCTTAGCGCCTCGCCATTGCTGAGGCTGGCTTTGAACTCGCGATTCTCCTGTCTCAGCCTCCCTAAGTGCTGGGATTACAGGCTTGAGCCACCATGCCCGGCTCCAAATACTTTTTTTTTTGTTTTAATTAATTTATTTATTTTTTTAGTTGTAGATGGACACAATGTCTTCATTTTATTGTTTTGTATGTGGTGCTGAGGATCGAACCCAGGGCCTCACGCGTGCGAGGCAAGCGCTCTACCGCTGAGCTACAATCCCAGGCCCCGCCCCCCCGCCCCCCCCCTCCAAATATTTTTAATGGATGCCTACTATGTGGTTTCCTGTCAGGACTACCCCCGATAGTGTGGTGAAGTGAAATCTGGTTGAAGGTGACCTCAGGCAACTTTGTCAGGAAAAAAATACCTGGAGCAACCATGTATGTGTAGCCTGAGTATTGTGAAGGAGTCTCCTGCTAGCTTTCATACTTACACAAGTGAATTTCCCTAAAGCTGCATTTCCTGTGTGTCTCTTCCTTGCTAACAGACTGCTACTGTAGACAATTGAATCAAATGTGAACTTTTCTCCCAGTCATGGCCTTCTAATATCTGGTCTTAAGCCGGGCACTGTGGCGCAAGCCTGTAATCCCAGCACTTTGGGAGGCTGAGGCAGGAGAATAGCAAGTTCAAAGCCAGCCTCAGCAAGGGTGAGGCGCTAAGCAACTCTGTGAGACCCCATCTTTACATAAAACACAAAAATAGGGCTGAGGATGTGGCTCAGTGGTTGAGTACCCCTGAGTTCAATCCCCAGTACCACTACTACTACTAATAATAATAACAATAAAAATATGGTCTTAGCCAGCATGTCAACATTTACCTCACTTGCAACCTCCCAACTCCTGATAGCTCCTAAATGTGAATGTGTATTTATTTTTATTAACTTTGCACTGCAAAAAAATAATAAAACTTAGTGGCTAAAAAAAGAGCATATAGAAAGGTAGAAGGTGAAAAGGCAACTGGCCACTCTCCATGATCCCATTCTTTAGCTGCACCCTCAACTAGCAGTTCCTTAGGGCTCCTTTTAGGAGGGTTTTTTTTTTTTAATGACATGCAAATTTAAGTAAGTATCCTTTAAAACCACAAGTGAGCTTATATATATTGTTCTTGTAATTTGATTTTTTTTTTTTTTTTTTTGGCACCAGGGTCTGAACTCAGGGGCACTCGACCACTGAGCCACATCCCCAGCCCTATTTTGTGTTTTATGTAGAGACAGGGTCTCACTGAGTTGCTTAGTGCGTCGCCATTGCTGAGGCTGGCTTTGAACTCGCGATCCTCCTGTCTCAGCCTCCCTAAGTGCTGGGATTACAAGCGTGAGCCACCGCGCCCGGCTGCAATTTGATTTTTTTCAATTAGTTTATCTTGATCCCTTTTCATGCTATGTCTACATCCAGCTGACTATTTTGTTACCAGGGATTGAACTCAGGGGTACTCGACCACTGAGCCACATCCCCAGCCCTATTTTGTATTTTATGTAGAGACAAGGTCTCACTGAGTTGCTCAGTGCTTCACTGTTGCTGAGGCTGGCTTTGAACTCATGATTCTCCTGCCCCAGCCTCCCAAAGTGCTGAGATTACAGATGTGCACTAGCGTGTCCAGCCAGCTGACACTTTATATTGGCTCTTTGGAACCTCCTTGCTTGGGTGCTCCACAATCTCTTGGGATTGTTAGGCACTTTAGGTTATTTCTAGTATGTGAAATGTTAAATGTGTCTCTGTAAAGTAAGAAAATACCTGAGCCTTTAATTATTCTGTTCCCCCCCGTTTTCTTTGCCCTCAGAAAAGTTCTATTATTCTTGCTCTGCCTATCTTCCCTATTCAAAACTTATACACAAGATGACCTACATATCCAGAGTTTAGCCAATTAATTTTGTGGGTTCTATGTTCACCACCAGACTATAAACTTCTGGAGGGCAGGGACCATGGTTTTTACTCGTTTGTATCCATCCAGCTCTTGATTGGTGGAGAGGTTGGCAGGAGTATTAGAACTTGGAGTTCCTCCCTAGTAGGGGAACAGGATTGCTCCTAAAGCACACATGATTCAATCCCTCTCCACCTCAGTGTCTTTTCTGTATATCCACTTAAGAAGCTTCTTCCATCATCAAATGCTTGAGTTGGAATTACAGCCAAAATCATAGGAAATCAAGGAGGAATTTCCTGAAATTCATGATTGAGATACATAGAATGGTGATAGGCTGCAAAGTAGTTGGTATAGGAAGAGAATATCTTCTCTCAGCAAATTATTAACCATCCGCCTTTTCTGCTGTAACAGAGTTTCTGGTATGGGGCTTTATGCCACCAGCTCTGCTACTAACATCAGGCCAGAGGCTACCACCACCTAGTGGTCAGTCACAGAAGTGTGAATAGGATGAGAAATTTGAAGGGTCTGGTGGAAGGTGGGGAAAAGGAAAAGACATTTATTGAGCAATTATTATGTACCGTGTCCATGTAGTGGACTTTATATGGCTTAACTCACTTAAGTCTCATAGCTACCTTGCAGCATGGGTGTTATCTCCAATTTGTAGAACAGGAAATTGAGGTTCAAAGAGATTAAGGAATTTATCCCAAATCACTGAGCAGATTAGAGCTCAGATTTCATTCATTTACTAAACATTTCTTAGGTACCTCTCATATGTTCCAAGATTACAGTTTGGTGGGGTTGCTCAATAAGGTAACTGAAAATTACAACACAGTACCTTAAAGCCCATGATGAAGGCATGCACAGAGGGGCATGGGAACCAGGGAAGCATACATGTTCCAGATAAGGAGGTCAAGGCAAAGAAGGCAGATGATACCAGGCTAAATGTTGAAAGAGGAAAGAGATGACAAGCAATGGCAAGAAAAAAGGGTGTTTTAAGCTGCAGGAGAGGCAAGGGCATGTAGGCATAAGGGGTTTAAACATTTGAGGAATGGCAAACATGGCATAGCTCAAGTTTAATTTGGTGGTGGTGAGGGAGAGTAATGGATGAACTATCAAGAAGCCTAATCACAAAGGATGATTTTAGCCATACTAAGGACTTGAGTTGTTTTTTATTTTTTTAAATAGAAATAGTGGGGAGAGCTGGGGTTATGGCTCAGTGGTGAAGCACTGGGCCTGGCACGTGTGAGGCACTGGGTTCGATCCTCAGCACCACATAAAAATAAATAAAATAAAGGTATTGTGTCCATCTACAACTAAAAATATTTTTTTATTTTTTATTTTTTAATTTTTTTAACATTTATTTTTTAGTTGTAGGGGGACAGAATATCTTTATTTTATTTGTATGTGGTGCTGAGGATCGAACCCAGTGCCTCACGCATACCAGGCGAGCATAACCCCAGCCCCTAAAAATATTTTTTAAAAAAGTAGTGTGGAGGGGCTGGGATTGTAGCTCAGTGGTAGAGCACTTGCCTCGCATGCATGAGGCCCTGGGTTCGATTCTCGGCACCACATACAAAGCAATAAAATAAAGACATTGTATCCATCTATAACTAAAAAAATATTAAAAAAAAAAAGTAGTGTGGAGCCAGGTGAGACAGTGATGAACTCTTTACTGCTTCAATGATAAAGTTGTTGAGGAAGGGCATTTTGAGACACTAAGGAAGTAGGATCTAGTATACTAATTGGTTTATCATGTAGCCCTAAAGATAGTGACTGAGAAACTTCAGCTCACATTAGAATGTTCTCAAGGTTATCAAACTTGGGCTGTACATTGTAATCACTAGAAGTTTAAAATAATTCCAATATTTAAAAAAAAAACCTAATAGTGAAGGACTTGTCCTACTTGATTAAGGCTTGTAGGCTAAAGTAATTAAGATAGAGTGGTACTGGCATAAGGATTAACAGATTCATGGGACAGAATAGAGAGCCAGAAATAAATTCACACTTAACAGGTATTTGATTTTTTTTTAAAAAATCAAAATTCTATATGCATTTATTTTATAATGATGGTTTATACATTTTTATCTTAGAATTGTTATTTTTTCATTTGATTATTTTTTTTTGCATCTATCATTTTCCCCAAATCTTTCTTTTTTTTTTTTTTTTGGTACCGGGGATTGAACTCAGGGGCACTCTACCACTGAGCCACATCCCCAGCCCTATTTTGTATTTTATGTAGAGACAGGGTCTCACTGAGTTGCTTAGCGCCTCGCCATTGCTGAGGCTGGCTTTGAACTCGCGATTCTCCTGTCTCAGCCTCCCTAAGTGCTGGGATTACAGGCTTGAGCCACCGCGCCCGGCTCTCCAAATCTTTCAATATAAAAACAAAATCAGATAGTTAATCAATTTCTTGTTTCAATTCCTTAGTGTTTACCACTCTTCCACCCACCTCCCCCTACCCTGCCCTGTACCTCTGCAGTCCTGCTTTGGTATTGGCTGAGCATACCATCCTTTCTTTAGCTCTTCTTCACCACTGATCAGGGACTTTACTTGAAGGGAGAACCAGTCTGAGACCAGACTATTGGAGGTTCCCTATTACTGAATGAAGGTACCACTGAAAAAGCCTCTACTCCAAGACTCAGGAATATAGGACCTATTTCAATGTAGCTGTTTGCAGCTCTGTGCTTGTTTGGGGTACTGCAACCTCTTAACTGGATTCTGGACTTTTCATAAAGGTATTTTGGTCCATATATTGTCAAATCTGTATTTCTGGGAGGGGATGAGAGGTGGCACTTTCTATTGCTGACATCACTCCAAAGATCACTTGATTCCCCTACCACCATCACTAGCATTGATCCCAGGGCCTTGCTCACACTGAGCAAGCATTCTACTACTGAGATACATTACCTTCTCTCTCTCTTCTTTTTTTTTTTTTTAATTATTTATTTATTTATTTTTTAGTTGTAGGTGGACAGAATATTTTATTTTTATGTGATGCTGAGGATCGAACCCAGTGCCTCACACGTGCTAGGCGAGCACGCTACCACTGCGCCATAACCCCAGCCCCTCTTCTTTTTCTTAATTTTATTTTTGAGATAGGGTCTCACTAAGTTTCCCAGGCTGGCCTCAAAGTTGGGATCCTCTTGCCTCAGCTTTCCAAGTAGCTGATGTGTACCACCATGCCACCAGGCCAAAGGTCATTTGTTTTGACAAAGATGTCAAAGCAATCTAAGCCAGCCTCAGCAATTTAGCAAAGTACTTAACAACTCAGCAAGACTGTCTCTAAATAAAATACAAAAAAGGGCTAGGGATGTGGCCCAGTGGTTAAGTGCCCCTGGATTCAATTCTGGTACCAATAAATAAAATAAAATAAAATAAAGGAACCCTGACCCTACTTCACACATATGCAAAATTAATTCAAAATAGATTATAAATCAGCCATGGTGGTGAGTGGTGCACACCTACCAGCAACTTGGAAGTCTGAGGCAGGAAGATCACAAGTGTGAGGCCAGCCTCAGCAATTTAGGAAGACCCTAAACAACTTAGTGAAAACCTGTCTCAAAATAAAAAATAATAAAAGGGGGCTGGGATGCGGCTCAGTGGTTAAGCACCCCTAGGTTCAATCCCTGGAACAACAACAACAACAAAACCCCACAGTGATTTCTCCTTATCCACCAAAATAAACTTTTAAAAACCAACAATACCAAATGTTAATGGGAGCCTGGTATGGTGGCGCACAACTGTAATCCCAGCAATTCAGGAGACAGGGGGATCACAAGTTTGAGGCTAGCCTCAGCAGTTTAGTGAGGCCCTAAGCAACATGGAAAGACCCTGTCTCAAATCAAACAAAAAGGACTGAAGGTTTGGCTCAGTGGTAAAGTGGCCATAAGTTCAATTTCAATTACCAAAAAAAAAACAAAAACAAAAACAAATGTTAATGGGAATGTACAGCAATTGGAGCTCTCATGTATCCTTAGTGAAAATGTAAACTGCATATCAATTTGAAACAAGATGTGGTATTTTCTTATTTAACTAAGCATGCACCTACCCTATGACCCAATAGCCATTCCTAGTAATTTATCCAAAAGAAATGAAATCATGTTCACACACAGACTTGAACACAGAATGTTCACAGCAGTTTTCTTTCTAATAGCCAAAAACTGGCTATTGCTTAGGTGTCCATCATTAAAAAGTAAAAAAGGTAAACTGTGGCTTATCTCTGCAATGGGATACTGCTCAGCAATAAAAAATTAACAAACTAGGTATGCACAGAGCAACACAGATGAGTCTCAAAATGCATTAAGTAGGCTGGGCACAGTGATGCACGCCTGTAATCTCAGTGACTAGGAGACTGAGGCAGGAGGATCACAGGTTCAAGACTCAGTTCAGCAGTTTAGCGAGACTCTCATCAACTTAATGAGACCCTGCCTCAAAAAATAAATAAATAAACAAACAAATAAATAGTCTATAGTTCAGTGGTAAAGTGCCCCTGGGTTTAATCTCTAGCATCCCTACCCCAAAAAAGTGTTGAGTATAAGAAGGCAGACATAAAAATACATCTGTATTACTCCATTTATATGAATTATAAAAAAAATCAGAATGGTGGCTCTGCCTCCACCATTTGGGATGGATCAGAATGATCCACATCTTTTTTCTTTTATTTTTTTCCTTTTTTGGGTGGTGCTGCGGATTGAATCCAATACCTTGCACATGTGGGGACCAGCTCTCTACCACTGAGCAATACCTCCAGCCCACAATCTACATCCTGATAAGAGTTTGAATGTCACACAGCAACCACATGGTAGGGCAGAAATTTGAACCATATGGTCTAGCCCCAGAAGCCATAGTTTACCACCACACATTGCCTTGCTTAGGACAGAGCCTCAAGTGTGAATGAGATCACACAGGAAGAGTAGAGCATGCAGAGAGATAAGAGGAAGACCAAGAAAGAGGGGCTGCAAAAGCCAGCTGAAGGGCTTACTCAAGAATGACTACCATAGTAGCTGGATGTGGTAGTGCATGCCTGTAATCCCAGACTCAGGAGGCTGAAGCAGGAAGCTCACAAGTTCAAAGCTAGCCTCAGCAATACAGTGAGGCCTTCGGCAACTTAGCAAGACCTTGTCTCAAAAACATAAAAAGGGCTGAGGGTGTACTCAGTGGTAGAGTGCCCTGTACCGCAAAAAACAAACAAACAAACAAAACAAAACAAAAGTGGATGGCTGGGGCCGTAGCTCAGTTGTCTAACATGCTGTAATGCACACACACAAACGAATAATGGTATTGAATATTGCTGAGATCTATGAGATAAGGAAGAGGGCACAACACTTTGGAGGACATATGACATGGGCCAAAACCAGTTCATTGGACTGGTGGGGGCAGCAGCTAGCTGGCAATGTAATGAGGAGGTGAAGAAAGGAAGACAGTGGATGTGAATAACGTTCCCAAGAAGCTTGGCTGGCACAGGGAAAGAGAGAAAGGCAAGACAGTAATTAGAGGGCTGGAATTTTCTTGCAGAGGCTCAATTCTGACCACAGCTGGTTCCATCCAGAAATGCTTGACTTTGCCCACCCACCAGGACTTCTGTTTGTCCTCTGGGAGTTGAAGGCCTATTGGCCATAGTAAGCCTCTGACAGCCTGAGAGCTTCTTGTGGAGTCTTGAGATCAGCTGATTCCATCATTGCTCACACCCTGTCATCTTTGGCAGGTTGTGATGGGCGTCCACCCTTCTCCATTAAGCCCAGCACTTCCTTTTCCTAACCACTATTGCACTACTCCCCGTCCCACTTCTTACATAAAACCCTGGGCCACCCTCAGTTCATATTGTCCCTCTTCCTCTTTGCTTGTCCAAAATCTGGTTCTTCCCTGTGGACATTCTTCCTCTGAGGAGATCTCACTTATTTTCCCAAATACACAAGAGGGTTGGTAATGGAAGCATAGATAGTCTGCTCTGGGCCCATTGCTTATAGCCATCATAGCTTCACCAGAGTCTCAGCTGAGGAATGCATTTAGCAGCAATTAATTGGTCCCAGTTAGAGTAGATTGAACAATGAAGAGTTCTAGAGCAGGCCCAGGCTGATTCATCAAGGGTTTTCTACCTCTTCACACTGACACTGTCTTCAGTGACTACTGGGATCTCCTCTCATATCTCCAATGTGGTTGCAGCTATTCCTGTCCTCACAAGTGGGCATGGCACTGAAGAATGAAACCTTTTCCAGGAGTCCCCTAAATTCTATGAGCTGGGATTGAGTCACTGGCCAGGGGGATGGAAATACCCTGATTGACTAGACCACTCAGATACCTTTCCTGAGTACATGGAGGAAACACCTGTATAAAGTCAGGACTTTACCTCAAGGGAGAAGGGCTTGACTGCTGATTAAGCACCAGCAGTGCTTACCTCAGTAGTCATAAAATCCTCTTCCTTTAAGGCCCAGCTACACTGCTTAAGGGCTGACGCCAGATAAACTGGATTTGTCCCAACTCCCTTACTTTGGCTTTGGGCAAGTTGCCTGGCTTTCCATGCCACCGTTTCCTTGTCTGCTAAATGAAGGCTACCAGCACTATCCAGTAGAATTTTCTGTGATGATCAAAATGTCCCTTGTCAGTGTACTATAGTAGCCACTAGCCTATGTGGCTATTGAGCATTTGCGATATGGCTACTGTATGTGAGGACTTAAATTTTTAAGTTAAAATTACATAATCACGTGTGGTTAGTGCTACTGTAAAATGTATAGTGCTTCAACTTTTAGGCAGAAATTGAAGTAACACATAAAGCCTCATGTAACGTTAATTCTTATTTTTACTGCCATCTACTGATGTCCTGGTGATCCGACCATACTCCTTGAAGACTTCAGCAGGTCTTCTGCAAACCCAGATGTCTTTAATGCTCACGTAGTGACCTGTAGTCCAGCCAGCACCTTGGTTTCTCACCCTCCTCTCTTCCACTGACTTGCTTCCATGCTGCCATAGCCACTCACTCCCACAACCTGTCCCACACTCCGCCAGGAGAGCAGGACTGAAATTTCATGCCTGGTCTCCAAACACAATATCCTAGCCTCACATTCTTTCTATTCCTTCCTCCCAGGAAGCCTGCTCTTTAGGTCTGTTGAAACTTCCAGCTCCTTGATTCCATTTTTGCCTTACCCACTGGCCCTCACGTCTTTACTTCTCTTCTTAACCAGTCTCTTCCACAGGCTTCCCCTCAGCTCTTCAACCTGATGGCCTTCTTTTGTTTATTAACCTTCTGAACCAGTTTCAGACTTAACCTTTCCAGTCTGTCCTGAACGCTGCAGTTCAGGTGATAGCTGTACTAAATGTCATCCTATTACTCACCTACTAAATCCTCTAACACTCCCCATTGCCAGCCATAACTTGTTCTCAGAAGGCACCAAGCTCTCACAGGTATCCATGCTTTTGCATATCCTTGGCTTTCTTCCTGGTTCAACTCTTTCTTTGTTCTTCCTTCAAGATCCACTTCAGACTTTTACACTGTTGATGGGATTGTAAATTAGTACAACCACTATGGAAATCAGCACTCCTAGTCAAAAGACTAGGAATGGAACTACCATATGACCCAGATATACCTCTTCTCAGTGTTCATTCTAAAGAATTAGTCAGCAATACATTCATACCCATGTTTATAGCAACACAATTCAAAACGGCCAAACTATGGAACCAGCCTAGGTATCTGTTAATGGATGAATGAATAAAGAAAATGTGGTATATATACACAATGGAGTTTTATTCAGCCATAAAGAGGAATGAGGCCTGCCACAGTGGTGTATGTCTGTAATCCCAGTGGCTCTGGAGGCTGAGGCAGGAGGATCATGAGTTCAAAGCCAGCCTCAGCAACTTAGGGAGGCCCTAAGCAACTTAGTAATATCCTGCTTCTAAATAAAATACATGGAAGGGCTGGGGGGATGTGGCTCAGTGGTTAATTGCCTCTGGGTTCAATCCCTGGTACCAAAAAAGAAAAGAAAAAAAATTATGTCATTTTCAGGAAAATGAATGGAACTTGAGAACATTAAGCAAAATAAAACCCAACTCAGAAAGTCAAAAGTTGTATGATTTCTCTCACATGTGGGAGCTAGAGAGGAAAAAGAAAAAGAAAGATGGGGGTGGATCTCATAAAAATAGAGATCAGTAGAGTAGAAGAAAGGGACCAGGGGGAGGGAGGAGGGATGTCAAAGGGGAAACACTGGGGAATGATATTGACCAAGTTATATTGTTATATAATGTTCATGTACAAATATATAAAAACAAATCCCACCATTATGTGTAATTATAATGCACAAGTAAAAAATATAGAAAAAAAGGTTCAGTTCAGGTATTATTTCTTCCAGGAAGTCTTCCCTGATGTCCCCCATCTTCTGCCTAGTTTAGTGCCTCTCCATGTACTCCCATGGCACCCTGTGCTTGTTGGAATTGCAGCCTTGATTATCCTGTAGTATCATTACCTGCTAACTACTGTAACTTTGCCTCTCAGTTATAAGTGTCTGAAGACAGAAACTCAACAAATGTTTGCTGAATTCACTGGACATAAATACTAGAATAATTGGTTTTGTTTGATATAAGTTTCATTTTATTTTTTTAACGGTGGGATGGCTTTAAATGTGTATATGCTGAGAGGATAGAGCTATAATAAGTAAAGAGCAAGAGATCAGAGGTTTGGCAGATCAAGAGGTAATGAATAGAAGCCTGGCGCAGTGGCCCATGCCTGTAATTCCAATGATTCAGGAGACTGAGGCAGTAGGATCACAAGTTCAAAACCAGCCTCAGCAACTTAGTGAGGCCCTAAGCAACTTAGTGAGACTCCATCTCAAAGTGAAAAATGAAAGGGCTGGGGATGTGGCTCAGTAGTTAAGTGTCCCTAGGTTCAATCCTCAGTACAAAAAAAAAAAAAAAAAGATAATAGAATAAGTGCTTGGAGAGGCAGAAAGCAGAGGCCCTGACCCCTGGTGATGGAATATAACTCATAGAGAGAAAGGGATCCACTCCTTTGAGCCTGCAGGTACTAATATGGATATCTATTGGTAGGTGGCAGGCAGGAAATTGGTGGTTTCCCACTGAAGGCGCCTGTTTTCTCTAATCTCAGTGGTGAATTGATATCAAGGTGGATGTAAATTTGGGCAGAATGGTGTAAGCCTGGGAGATAGAGCTGGCAAGGGGCCCTTAGCAGCTGCCAATACTTCTGTGACCTCTTCCTTTCATACCTCAATCCTCCACAGATCCCAGGCCACCACTCAGCCCTCTGTATTGTCTGTGAAAAGTACTGAGATCTAACAATGAATGCATCAATAAGTTTAGTCCTTATATAAGAAAGTTTGTGTAAAACATTTAGCTCAGCTCCAGGTAGATAGACTCAGTAAATGGCAGCCCTGCTATATTTACTAGCAAAGATATATGTTGTCTTTCCTAGCTGCCACATAGCTGTGTGTACAGTGTAGTGAGTCCCCACTGTCCTCCAGATTATGTTCTCATTGAGAAAGGAAGATGTGCTCATAAAAATCATTAAAATGCAACGCAGGGCTAGGGTGTAGCTCAGAGGTAAAGCACACATCTAGCATAGGTGAAGCCCTGGGTTCCATCCGCAGCATCACAAAAAAAAAAAACAAAACAACAACAACAACAAAAAAACAGCTGACCTCCCCACAAGAAACTCCCACAAAAAGAAAAACAAAAAAGTAATGCAGAGTAATATATGATAGTCACTAACATCAAAAGATACTTTTTAAAAAAAAAATATCACCTTCACTAAAAAGTAGGTTTTACATCATGACCTAGAATGCAGATAGGCATAAAATCTGAAATAAACTGGGCATGTTGGCCCAGACCTATACTCCCAGTGACTCAGGGAGGCTAAGGCAGGAGGATGGCAAGTTGGAGGTCAGCATGGGCAACTTAGAGAGACTTTGCCTCAAAATAAAAAGGACTTGGGATGTAGCTCACTGGTAGAGTGCCCCTGGGCTCAATGCCAAGTACTGCAAAACAAAACAAAACAACATAAAATCTGAAACAAAAGGCTCACTGAACAACACTTACTCTTTTTTTGCATGATGTCTTCTGACGTTTTCTATTTTATTCTACTTCATTTTTTAAAAGTAATGCTTAACAATCCCAAAAAACCAAAGGCCAAATGTTCTCTCTGATATGTGGATGCTAATACACATGGGGGCGGGGGGATAGAAGTTCATTGGATTAGAAGTTCATTGTTTAGATGTCTCCTTTCTCATGGGAAGGGAGGGAGATGGGAATAGGAAAGACAGTACAATAAATCAACATAACTTTCCTATGTTCATATATGAATACATGACCAGTGAAACTTCATATACATCATGTACAGCCACAAGAATGGGATCCTAAGTTATACTCCATGTAAGTATAATATGTCAAAATACACTCTACTGTCATGTGTATCTAAACAGAACAAATCTTTAAAACAGTGATGGTTAAGGTGCTGTTATAAGCATCTTAAATTCATTATGTTGAAGTTCCTAACCCCCAAAACCTCAGAATATGATGTTGAGATAGGGTCTTTACAGAGGTAATCATGTTAAAATGAGATCATTAGGTGAGTCCTAATCCAATATGGCTAGTATCCTTATAAAAAGGGAAGTTGGAGGCAGACTTGCATTTAAAGAACACCCTGTGAATATGAAGATGGCCATCTACAAGTCAAGGAGGAAAGCCTAGAATAGATTCTTTCTTCACAGCTCTCAGAAGGACAACATCTTGATATTGAACTTCTGTGCCTCCAGCACAGTGAGACAGATTTCTGTTTAAGCCACCCAGTTTGTGGTATACCCCTAGAAAACTAATACACTCACCAAATTGGTTTTGAGACTCACTACTGGGTTGCAAAATGCAGTTCACAGACCGTAAAGTTCTCTTTTTCCTATGCTTTCTTTCATGCAATTTTTATAGTCACTTGGTGGGACAGCAGGGCCTGGATGAGGGTGAGGCAAGGAGATACTCATGCTCAGGGTCATGTGAGTGAAATGTCATTAATGAAGGTCTCACTCACCCTGCAATTATACAAACTGAAAAATGAGTGCTTCCTGAAATTTTGTGCCCTGGGTATATCATTGTAGTCTAGCCCTGTTGAAGTAGCTGTAACTATTGTCCCCATTTGAGAGGTTGACACACAGTTACAAAGCTCTGAGGTCAAATCAGACCCAAGTCAAATTTGCCTCTAAATTTTGGGTTCCTTCCATGACACACTGTCCCCCACTCATGCAATCATGAAAAACAGTAAATATTATTTTCCTATCAGTACTTGCTCATCACCTTCCTACTCCCTAAAAGGAACCAAAATCAGAGACTGCATTTATTCTTTCCTCTCTTCCTGCCTGTCTCTAGGGACTTGGACCTCTTGAGACCCTCAGATGGCAAAGCTCAACTTCAGCTACTATCTGTGATGTCTGCAGGCAAAGTGGGCAGCTGAGAACACATGTAAAGGGTATGTGTTCTGAGCATACATGTGCGCACACCTCAATCCAAGCATTGCTTGCTGGACAAGTCTCTGGATGGATTCCCTGCCTGCCATCTTGACCTGTTCTCTCTCCTTCTAGTTACTGCCTTGCAGACAGGAGAAACACATTCACACTCCCACTAAGGCTCTGTCTTTCTGGCAGTAATATTTACTCTAAATCCAGAGATCTTTATGTAGAATGGAGGCCCTCCTGTTTCCCTCACACGTGGAGGAACTTCAACATGATGAATTTAAGATGCTCATAACAGTATCTTTTTTTTTTAAATGTTTTTTTTTTAAATATTTTTTTAGTTGTAGATGGACACAATGTCTTTATTTTATTGCTTTGTATGTGGTGCTGAGGATCGAACCCAGGGCCTCACGCATGCAAGGCAAGCATGCGAGGCAAGCGCTCTACCACTGAGCTATATAATCCCAGCCCCTCATAACAGTATCTTAAAGCAACATTGTTTTAAAGATTTGTTCTGTTTAGATACACATAACAGTAGACTGTATTTTGACATATTATACATACATGGAGTATAACTTAGGATACCATGCTTGTAGTTTATTCTGGGCCATAAAAATAATGCCTGGTGTTCACAATGTGTCAAGCATTGTTCTAAACCTTCAGATATATCTGTATTTTCTTGGCACAATCTTATGAATTAAGACACTTGTTTGCTCCATTTTACAGATAGTGAAGCTGAATCACAAGGACCAAATTGCCCATGGTTGTGCAGTCAACAGCATTGGCAGTAACTGGACCCAAGTAGTTATTTCCCAGCTGGCTCCTGCTCTTGGCTAACTGGTTGGATCTATATGGCATACATGCATAGATACACCTGTTCACATAGAGGTAAAGGGGAGGAATCAGCTCAGGCACCAGGGGGCAGCATAGGCCTAACTTTGGCCCCTCAGCCCAGCCCTGAAGCAGGAGATGGAGGGAAGTAGAAAATTCCTCCCACCTTCTGTGGTGCCCCAGACACCAGGCTTTCCACATACCACGGTTTACAGGTTTAGGGGCTTAAAGGCTTCCTTGCGTTTCCTGTTCTCCAGCTCCTTCCCCAGCAAAAACTGCAGAACAATCCACTAGTTAAGGTGACAACTCAGAAGCTGAACAAGTTGTGTGTGTGTACGTGCGTGTGTCAGTGCTGACGTGTGTGAGTCCGCCTGCACGTGTGAGGGTGTGTGTGGCGTCTTGTGGCTGAGGAAGTTGTGCATGTATGTGTTTGTTTCCGGGTGTGTCCCAGTGTTTGTCCCAGAAATAGTTAGGAACTTTGCCAAGGCTGCAGATTCCTATTCAAACTTGTCTCCTGGGAGCCTGAAGGCAGTTGGTACAGCTACCACTGGAGTCTGAGAAGGGGTATCCAATGAGGAGTAGCAAAGGTCTTCAGTGTGAGGGACTCTTAGAGTCTTTCAGAATTCTGAGCTGAGGGCTCCTATAAGCCACCTCCTTCCACCAGTGGTCACGCGACCTCTAAGGTGTTCCCAGCAAGAAGGGAGGTGAACCTTGGAGTTCCAGATGGACTCAAGCTCCCCAGCTACTTTTCAGGGTCCTCCACTGGAGGGAGCCCCAAGGGATTTGCTTTTCTGAAGTAGCCCCGGGAGCCCAATCCCTCTGGGACCCAAACTCTACCCCTGAGAAAGTTTAGGTATGGAAGACCACAATTTGGGGTTACATATTTCTGCTTGATATTATGTGATTTTCTGGAGAAGCTGATTGCTTTTGAGGGGGATAGAGTAAGAGGAGATCAGCCTCCCTTCCAGCCTGGTTCCAATGCTGAGAGCCCTAGCCCTGCCTCCCTCCCGACTATGTGCTTCCCCACCCAGCAGAGGAGGCACACATGTTCACCCCACTTTCTTCCTCTTCCTCCTCCAGCCCACTTTCTCTTTGCTGTGTCGTCAGAGCTCCAGGGAGGGACCTGGGTAGACAGAGAAGCCGGAAACAGCAGGCTGGGGCAGCCACTGCTTGCACTGAAAAGGAAGGCCCAGTGAGGAGAGAGAGAGAGAGAGAGAGAGAGAGAGAGAGAGAGAGAGAGAGAGAGAGAGAGAGAGAGAGAGGAGAGAGAGAGAGAGGAGAGAGAGTGTGTTAGTGGTTGTTTTCTTTTGGGTGGTAGAGGGGGAGGGGGTGCTAGCAAGGGCTAGCCCTGAACTCACTGGACTGAGCTACACATCCATGGGGCCTGGCAGTGCCCTCTGAGAGGGAGAAGACGGCAGAGGGGTGCCGAGGTGAGGGGATGCCTGCGAGCAAAGGAGGGCGGGGACGGGGGGGGGGGGGGGCTCTGACTTTCCCTGTGGGGATGGATTAGCGGGGCCTCTCGAGATCCTCCCCTGGGCGGGGCAGATAGTCCCCTAGAAATTGTTTAAGCTAGTATTGGTACCCTGTAGCACTAGATTTTGGCAGTTCCAACTCTCATGACTCTGGGTGGGTAGGGACCTCCTCATTCCCCTCTTCCATGGGTCACTTTCTCCACACCCCCACCTCTGCACTCCCAAGGACATGGAAAGTCGGGGGTGGGGGACTGAAGGAGGGCCTTTCTGTCTTCTGGGTGGGGGAAGTGGCTGCCCCTCCATAGGAGGTTGCTGCCGGAGGGCTGTGGGCCCTTGTCAAATCTCTACTCTGACCCCTGCCAAAGGTTCCTGTTCAAGGGTGTGGCTGGACGGGGGAGGGGGTGGAGTGAGCCCCAGATGTAGACCTCATGGTGCCTCAGAGGAGGATGAATTTCCCCCTCAAAACTGCTCCACGCTTGGCTGCAGTAGACGCCGATATTTCCCGGGGCGGCTTGGAGTTAACCCTCCTCGTGCTGATCTGGCTCCACCTCCCTGCGCCCCTCCTCCCGCCCCACCGCCACACACACACACACACACACACACACACACCGGGCAACTCAGAGCAGCTCTTTTGACTTTAGATCCTGTGGTCCCTCGGTTAGAGGAATCGGGGTTGGAGGGGTTGAGGGGATGGGGTTTAGGCCACCAAGCCCATGGTTGAGGATGTTGGACGCTGGGCTTCCCCTCCCGGTTTGGGAGGAAACTCCGGCCCCGCCCCCTCACACCGTGGCTCCTCCCCACCTGCGGCCCTGCGAGGGACTAAAGGCAAAAGGTGCCCCTGTCCTGGCCAGACCAAGCGACCCAGCCTTGTCACGGAGTAGAGGTGGGGAGAAATGTGGCTTCCTCATGTTTGGGGAGGGAAGAGGGCCGGAAATTTGAAGCCTGGCCAAGCCAGGAGACTGGTCACTCAACAAGGGGATATAGAGGAAATGGGGGATGCCTATGAACTGGGGGGTCTCCCCAGTCGTCAACAGGGTCGTGGTAGGGGGTCAGAGGTCTGGAATCAAGGAATCAGCACCTTAGAGTAGAGGAAGAGAGAAGAAAGGAGTTTTCTTTTGAATTTGAACAGATTGAACACAGTTCAGAAGGTGCCCCACCCCAAGGGAGAATTGACTAGAAAAAGGCTTGTTGGAGGACCCTAAGCAGGACGGGGAAGTGTTCTGCTTTTGGCAGAAAAGAGCTCAGGGGAGTAGGGACTGGGGGCAAGAGGGCAAAAGGCCTTGGGGTGGGAATGTCCAGAGAAGGATCCTCTGGTTTCCATCCCTTTGGGAGGCCTGAGAGAGGTGAGAGTCTCAAAGCAACAGAAGGACTTGGGTTGCTGGGTTGGGGGAGACCCAGGGAATTTCCATTCTATCCTCCTCCTCCTCTCTGGGAAAGTGACATTGTGAGAAACATGAACTGAGAGACCCCTGGGTAATCAGTGGTCTACCCAGCCCACCCTGCAACACACGCACCCTTGAAATGGGGAGCAAGCCTCTTCTCTTTCCTATCTCCTCCTTTCTCTTTGTTTCTTCTCCCCTCAGCCTTCATGCCCTCTAGTTTTCTTGTTCCCTTTTTTAGTCTCCTCACTCCAGACTGACTAATCCCACTGTTTCTCCAGTCTCTTTCACCCTCTTTCTTCCTTCTTCTTTCTTCCTTCTACTTTCCCTTTTTCTCCATCTCCTCAAACTTTTCCCACCCTTAGGATGATGGGATTTGGAGCTGGAAGGGTTCATAACAGCACAGTGTGGTAGTTAATCCCCACTCAGATTCATAGCTTGATTTCCAACTCACTTGTCAGGGGCTTTGGGCAAGTTAGAGAACCTCCTTGAGCCTTGGTTTCTTCATATATGAAGAGGTATATAATTATATACCTCCAAATTTGTTGTGAAGGGTCTTGGGGTTCAAATTATGGTAGAATACTTGTCTAGGATGCATGAGGCCCTAGGTCCAATATCCAGCATCACAGAGACAACCCACAATATTGTACTGAGTGTAATGCCTTCTGCAAAGAAATGCATGATAAATAGTAGTTATTGTCACTCTATCACCCTTTTCTTTGTCATCTAGTTTACTGGTTTTCAGATTAACCTCATGGAGTCCTAGAATTTTGACAGGTTTTTCAAGGGATACCTTTGGGGTCAAGAGGTAGAGAGGGGAAGCAGACACAGTTACAGGCCCTCCACTCTTGGCTTCAGTGAAACAGCTCCAGTTTTACACCTTTTATGAACATTAGTCCCCCCTTATCTGTGGTTTCACTTTCCACAGTTTCGGTTACCTTCAGAAAACCACAGTCTGAAAATATTAAATGAAAAATACCAAAAGTAAACAATTCATGTTTCAAATAACTTTTACTACAGTATGTTGTGATTGTTGTATTTTATTGTTAGTTATTGTTGTTAATCTCTTCTTGTGCCTAATTTATAAACTGTATCATAGGTACATATGTATAGAAAAAAATAGTAGATATAGGGTTTAATACTATCTGCTGTTTCAGGTACTATCTGAGGTTTCAGGTATTCCTACAATGTCTTGGCGTGTATTCCTCACAGTTAGGGGGAGACTACTGTATTAGGATTCCACAGATTAAAATCTAAAATTATCCACTGCTTAAAAATTTGGAAGCTGGGTGTGGTGGCACACACCTGCAATCCCAGCGGCTCAGGAAGCTGAGGCAGGAGAATCACAAGTTCAAGATCAGCCTCAGCAGTTTAGCAAGGCCCTAAGCAACTTAGCAAGACCATGTCTAAATAAAATATTTTTTTTAAATATTTATTTTTTAGTTATAGGTGGACAGAATATCTTTATTTTATTTTTATGTGGTGCTGAGGATCGAACTCAGTGCCCCCTGCGTGCTAGGCGAGCACGCTACCACTGTGCCATAACCCCAGCCCCTAAATAAAATATTTTTAAAGAGGGCTGGGGGGATGTGGCTTAGTGTTAAGTGCCCCTTGGTTCAATCCCCCAGTACCAAAAAAAAAGAGAGAGAGAGAGAGAAATTGGACAATGCTCCACTCATTCAGCTCTCATATTTTATGGATGAGGCCTATAGACCAGATGATCCTTGCCCACAGAACCAGAGCCAGGTCTAGAGCTGCAACCCAAATCCTCTGGCTTCCCTAAGGGAGCTCTTACCCTACTCTCCCAAGTTCCCTTGTCATCTCACTTCTCTTGCTGTGGCTCAGCTCTTCTTATCTCCCTTATCCGTGGCTACTATTGAAGGTGCTGTCTCATCTCAGGCATTGACCGTGGGTGCCCAGGGTTTGAAGTGGCCTAGTCATCAGTGGCTGTGGGGACAGTCTCTCAGAAGGTAGTCTATAAGAGGTCAGTGGCTACCCCAGAAGCTGAGCCAGATTTCTTGGGCATCTCCTAGAGTGGCTTTGTTTCTTTCTTCCAGGCACCCTGTAAACCCCAGATCATGTCTCTGTGGGGTCTGGTCTCCAAGATGCCCCCAGAAAAATTGCAGCGGCTCTATGTTGACTTTCCCCAACATCTGAGGCATCTCTTGGCTGACTGGCTAGAGAACCAACCCTGGTGAGTCCCATATCCTCTCTTACCCATCTACCTTCTCTTTAGATTCTGTCCTCTATTCATGGAATCAGAAACTTGGGGCCCATTATTCCTTATGGGTGGCCTAGACTTAGTGGGGAATCTGTACCTCTTTAAGATCAGACTATGCATGTTGACATGTGGACACCTCACTTTGTAGGAAGCAGAGTCAAAGAGGAGGGAGGTCAAGTCAAGACAGTGGCACAAGCCGGGTGCGGTGGCGCAAGCCTGTAATCCCAGCATTTAGGGAGGCTGTGACAGGAGAATCGCAAGTTCAAAGCAACTCAGTAAGACCCTGTCTCTTCATAAAACACAAAATAGGCCTGGGGATGTGGCTCAGTGGTCGAGTACCCCTGAGTTCAGTCTCCAGCACCAAAGAAAAGACAGTGGCACAGTCATGTAATCTCAGCCACTCAAGAGGCTGAGTCAGGAGAGCAGGAGGATTACAAGTTTGAGGCCAGTCTCAGCAATTTACCAAGACTCTGTCTCAAAAATAATAGGACTAGAGATGTAGCTCAGTAGTACAACACTTGTCTAGCATGTGTGAGACCCTGGGTTCAATCCCTAGGGCTGAAAGGAAAAAAAAAGTGAAGGTCACGGCTGAGACAAAGGCACGTCTCATGATAGCTGCAAAATCAGGGAGCAAAGGTGACCACTGCTGATGACCTAGATGGAGTATAAGGAGAGGGAAAAGGGGCTGGGGTTGTGGCTCAGTGGTAGAGCACTTGCCTGGCATGTGTGAGACCCTGGGTTCGATCCTTAGCACTGCATATAAATAAACAAATATCCATTAACAACTAAAAAAAAAAGCAACCACTGAGCTGGTGACTGTGGGATGGAGGGTTAGGAGAGCTGAGGAAGTCCTGGCTTAAGGTAGACTCATCCTGATCTTCCTGCAGGGAGTTCCTGGTCGGTTCTGATGCATTCTGCTGCAACATGGCTAGCGCCCTACTTTCAGCAACTGTCCAGCGTCTGCAGGCCTCTGCAGGAGAGCAGGGGGAGGGGAGTGCCATCTTGCAACATATCAGCACCCTGGAGGTGGGCCAGGAGGGCAAGGAACACAGTTGGGGTGGGGCCAAGGCAGAGCTGAGCATTGAACATTAGAAGAAAATTGGATGGTGGAGGTTTTTGGAAGCAAAATGATGTTCCTATGGCTAGCTGTTAGCTAGCATGCAAATTAGATTTTAAAAGCATGCAAATGCACAAAACTTTCGGCGCCTGTGCTTGTGCTGCCTTGCACTGTATGCATGAATGGGGGCCTGGGGATTGGAGGGGGAAGAAGACATGGGTCAGAGCCAAGCTAATTGCCCATCACTTCCATAGAGCATATATCAGAGGGATCCCCTGAAACTGGTGTCCACTTTCCGACAAATACTTCAAGGGGAGAAAAAAGCTGTTATGGACCAGGTATTGTGATACTCCATTACTACCCTAACTCATTTCCCTGGGGCTTTAGCATGAGCCAATAGAAACTAGAAAGAATTTGAAACTCAGGAAAGCCTTAGTATTCTAGGATTCATAGTAGTCTTAATATTCAGGATGACCAAAGGGCGTTCCTAAGTCATAGTAAACCCCAAGGCAAGCTTAGGGAAACTTCAAATGAGGGGTGGGGGATAGTGAGGCCTGGGAAGGACAGAGCAAGAGGTAAGGAGCTGATTCTGCCAGGTGGAAGGTTTTATCCCAGCAGATCCAGAAGGTCAGAGGAATATCCAAAGGGGAGAGGGGAGCCAGAAAAGGAAGTGGTCTATCTCCTGTTCTGCAGAGCAGAGTGGAGGCTGGACAGTGGAGGGATGGGCAGAGTGTCTCACCTCTTGGCATCTCCCTCCTGTACAGTTCCGCCACCTGCCAATGCCCTTCCACTGGAAACAGGAAGAACTTAAATTTAACACAGCTCTGCGGAGGCTGCAGCACCGAGTAGGGGAGGCTCGCCTTCTCCAAGAAGACCCACAGCAGGGGACTGAGGCTGGCCAAGGTGAGGGCCAGCACGAGAGCCCTCAGGGGTTCTGGGCAGTTTGGGAGTGAACCTTTCTTGGACACCAGCCTTGACTGAACCTCTGTTCTTTCTTCATCTCTGATTTCTGCCCCCTCCTTCAGTGCCTCTGCACAGCTTGATTAAAACTCCTGCCAATGGGACTGGGCCAAGTGAGGTGAGTAACTGACAGAGAGGTGGAGATTAAGCGAGTTAGACCTCAGAGAACAGTCTAAGGTGGGGAGGGGAAGGGAATGGCAGGGAGGTGAGAAAGAGAGTTTTGTCTCTAGGAGCTAGGTGAAGAGGCCATGTGTGGCCCTGGCTCAGGCCCCTCCCTGCCCTTAGGCCTTGGCCACGCTGCTGCAGGAGACTGTTGGGGAGCTGGAGGCTGCCCAGACCCTGGTGTTGAAGAGGATCCAGATTTGGAAACGGCAGCAGCAGCTGGCAGGGAATGGTGCACCCTTTGAGGAGAGCCTGGCAGCACTACAGGAGAGGTAAGAGCAAGGCTCCTGGGGAAGAGGAGCATGGTAGGGTGGGTGCTGCTGTCCTTGGTAGCAGAAGGCCAGAGGGGAGGCCTTGATGTGGACACGATTCAGAGAATCCAGTTCCAGAGGGGTGTACACAGTTGTTTGGGTTGCATCCTGTAAAAGTGTGCTCAGTTGAGGGATCACAAATAGCAGTGTACTTTGCCCTAAAGTACACTCCATGCTGGGTACTGGAGCCCTGGGAAAGAGGCAGCCAGTGTCCACAGGGTACCTAGGAACTAAGAATATACATCCCTCCCAAAGCTGAGGCAGGCCTTAGAACCCCCTTCAGCCCAGGTGCCTTGCGGCCACACCCATTGCCCACCCCACCCCTGCACATATATCCTGCTTTCTCCCTGGGTTTAGGGGCAGGGAGTCTGGGCCAGAGCAGACAGCCTGAATCCTGTGCCCCCCTGACCACTATCCTGGCCCCAGGTGTGAGAGCCTGGTGGACATTTACTCCCAGTTACAGCAGGAGATAGGGGCTGCTGGAGAGCTTGAGCTGAAGACCCGGGCGTCACTGATTAGCCGGCTGGATGAAGTCCTGAGAACCCTTGTTACCAGGTATGCCCTATGAGATCCCATCTTGGTCTAGAGCAGATGCCATGGGGAAGGAGGGTTAGATTTGTGAGGAAGGTACCAGGAAGGACCTACTCCCTAATTCCTCTTGTGTCCTCCTCACTCTTTCCAGCTCTTTCCTGGTGGAAAAGCAGCCCCCGCAGGTTCTGAAGACTCAGACCAAGTTCCAGGCTGGGGTTCGATTTCTGCTGGGCCTGCGGTTCCTGGGGGCCCCAGCCAAGCCTCCACTTGTCAGGGCTGACATGGTGACTGAGAAGCAGGCGAGAGAGCTGAGCATGCCCCAGGGGCCTGGGACTGGAGTGTAAGTGAGGACTGGACCTGGGGCTGGAGAGGGCCTGTTGGGATGAGGGAGGCAAAAGGAGCAAGGAGGCTACCTTGCTCCCTGTTCTACCACATAGAACAGGGAGATGAGGACAGAAGCCCTTGGGGTGTGGAGACTCTGAATGGTTAAGGCAGAGGAAGGAGAGAGAGCCTTTCAGTCTGGAATGGGAGTGGAGGCATCAGGATTTGGCCAAGATGGGGACTCCTTTCTTAGAAACCAAGCTGAAGGCTGGGGATAAAACTCAATGATATAGCGTGTGTGAACCCAGTTCAATCCTCAGCCCCCTCCCCCACTACAAAAGGACCCAAGCAGGGACATGGAGATCTGTGCCCAATGACATTGGTAGTCCCCATTACTACCAATGGACTCAAGCTCCTCACCACTTCTGGCCCAGCTGGGATAAGCTTACTCGTGTTCTGACCCCCCTGGCAGAGAAAGCACTGGGGAGATCATCAACAACACAGTCCCCCTGGAGAACAGCATTCCTGGGAACTGCTGCTCTGCACTGTTCAAAAACCTGGTGAGGGGCTTCAGAGTCTGGGGTCGGGGTCCTCATACTATGGGACTCTCCTTGGGGAGCATGTTGGGAGCCCCAGAGTACTGATTTCTGTTTCCACGTTCTCACCCTCCTCTCTCTCATCCACTCTTCCTATGATCCCACAGCTCCTGAAGAAAATCAAACGGTGTGAGCGAAAGGGCACTGAATCTGTCACCGAGGAGAAGTGTGCTGTGCTCTTCTCTACCAGCTTTGTGCTCGGCCCCAACAAACTCCCCATCCAGCTCCAGGTGAGATGTGGCCTCATCCCCACCCCAGACTGGGATCTCAATTCCCTCCTCTGTGCCTCACACCAAGGCCCTGGATCCTCACCCTGCCTGACTGCCTCGTACCTCATGGGTCTCAGATGCATGTGTACTGGGACCAGGGTGAGTTGGGAAAGCAAGACCACAGCATCCAGGGAATGTACCATGTAGCAGTTAACTCTTACTAGGCAGTTTTTATACACCAGGGCACTGTTTTAGTGACCCTCTCACACATACATGTTTGGTCTTTACAACATCATAAAGTTATTACAATTACTAGCCTCATTTTACAGATAAGGACATTAGGACACAGAGAGATTCCATAGTTTGCCCGGGTCACACAGCTATAAGTATCAGGTGGGTATCTGAGCCTAAGAAGTCTGGCTTTGTAGCACTGACATATAACCACTTCTCTACAATGATAACTGCCACAAGCTCTCTAACTATGTCCCCTGAGGACACCACTAAGGAGAAATGTTTCTTCTCATCCCTTCAGGTTCTATCTCTGCCCCTGGTGGTCATTGTCCATGGCAATCAAGACAACAATGCCAAAGCCACCATCCTGTGGGATAATGCCTTTTCCGAGATGGTGAGGAGTGGAGAGCAGAGGCAGGGTAGAGTGGGTTTTAACACGGGGTATGCTGGCTGGCGGGTAGCAGCCATGTTCAAATACGTGTTATTTTAATTTTTCTTCTCATGGGCCTGCTTTTTTGCTTCTGAGCTCTTTTCATCCCAATCTTAACAACTGTTATTCTGTAGCACCAGAAACTACTATTGGGAAAGCACCATGTTTGTGAGCCAGTTTAGGGGACAAAACCAAGATGGGCAGGTGGGGGAGTTAGCAAGGATGAAGGTCTCCTGAGGAACACTAATGGTGATAACCTGACTTGCTCTCTCCTTGCTTCTCCCCCTCAGGACCGTGTGCCCTTCGTGGTGGCTGAGAGGGTACCCTGGGAGAAGATGTGTGAAACTCTGAACCTCAAGTTCATGGCTGAAGTGGGGACCAACCGGGGGCTGCTCCCAGAGCACTTCCTCTTCCTGGCCCAGAAGATCTTCAGTGACAACAGCCTTAGCATGGAGGCTTTCCAGCACCGATCTGTGTCCTGGTCACAGTTTAACAAGGTCATTCTCCTTCTCTTTGGACGTCTCACTGTCAAGTTCTACATCCTCAGGGCACTCAAGGCCTCTCCAGCCTCTGTTGGGGGACAGACTGCTAGATTATGACCATCAGGAAGACCTTTGTAGTGGCCTAGGCAGGAAAATCGTTCACCATGGTGGTCACCCCTGGGGTTGCATTTTCAGGCATCCCTCAGGTTTCAGTCTGGGGCACTCTATCCTTCCTCATTACCAGTGACTTGCGCGACTCACCCAAATTGTGTGTAAATGGAGCTCTGATTCAAAAATGGCTTTGACCCATTGGGAAAATAGTTACTATTGCAAAAACTGGGTGAAACCCCATAGGAACATGTATGGCAATACCCCTGCCACATGTCCACTATGCCAAGCACAATGTTTTACACTTTATGTATGTATGTTATCTCACTTAACCTCCCAACTTTCCTTTAAGGTAGGTTCTATTTTTATTTCCATTTTACAGATAATGAAGCTACGCTTAGAGAGGTCAAGTGGTTTGTCTAGGGTCTCACAGCAGTGAGTGGCATGGCTAGGATAAAGCATCATATTTCTGACTCATGCTGTAATTACTATATTTTACTGCCTCCAAAACAAGGTAGCTTGGGACTAGGTTAGTTACAAGAACATGGGAAGAAGGAGATCTGGTGTCTTGGTTCAAACCTAGCTGGGTAAACACAGCCATGCACTGCTCCCTTTAAAACAAAACAAAAAAGGAGCCAGGTGCAGTGGTTCACTCCTGTAATCTTGGCTACTTGAGAGGCTGAGGCAGGAGGATTGAAAGTTTGAGGCCAGCCTGGGCAATTTAGCAAGAACTTGTCTTGAAGTAAAATAAAAGAGCTAGAACATAGCTTAGTGACTAAGCACTTGCCTAGCATGTGCAAGGCCCTGGGTTCAATTGCAATACTGTCATAAATAAACAAACAAACAAACTTTTTTTAAAAGGAAGAAGCTGGGCGCAGTGGCGCACGCCTGTAATCCCAGCATTTTGGGAGGCTGAGACAGGAGAATCATGAGTTCAAAGCCAGCCTCAGCAGTGGGGCGCTAAGCAACTCAGTGAGACCCTGTCTCTATATAAAACACAAAATAGGGCTGGGGATGTGGCTCAGTGGTCGAGTGCCTCTGAGTTCAATCTCCAGTACCAAAAAAAAAAAAACCCAAAAAACAAGATAGGGCTGGGGATGTGGCTCAGTGGTCAAGTTCAATCTCTGGTACCAAAAAAAAAAAAAAAAAAAAAAAAAAAAAAAAAGGCGCGGGGAGAAAAAGAAGCCCACATGACATGTTAGCGAAAGGAACAGGGCAATTATAGCCAGTAAGTCACTCTCCTCTGGAGTCTATCTCTGCCAGCCCTTGGTAGGGATGGAGATAAGTATGGAGGTGATAAGAGGCTCCAGTACCACACTGCCTGGGCTTGAATCTCAGCTCTGCCTCTCAACAGCTCTGTGGATGTGGACAAGTCACTTGACCCTTTTGGACGTCCATTTCATTGTCTGTAAGATAGGATTGTTATAGTACCTTCCTCCATATTCTTGAAAAGATCAAATAATATATGGAAAGGCTTGGAATGGTACCCAGCACGTGGTAGTAATGTTGACCATGCCACTGATGGGCCTCCCTAACCAGGCTCCAGCTCCGGCCTTCCCCTGCTTACCCAGCTCCCCCTCCACCTCTCAGGAGATCCTGCTGGGCCGTGGCTTTACCTTTTGGCAGTGGTTCGATGGTGTTCTGGACCTCACCAAACGCTGTCTCCGGAGCTACTGGTCAGACCAGTAAGTATCTACCCCAGATGGCCTGAGAAACTACACCTCTGGCTCCTTCTCCACATCCAGTGCCCACACCCCATCTTCTCCTTCATTCTGGCCAGGCTGATCATCGGCTTCATCAGCAAACAGTATGTCACTAACCTTCTTCTCAATGAACCTGATGGAACCTTCCTCCTACGCTTCAGTGACTCAGAGATTGGGGGCATCACCATCGCCCATGTCATCCGTGGCCAGGATGGTGAGGTCACCCCAACCCCAGCTAGTCCTCTGCCTCTGCGTTTGCCCTCTGGGGTTTCTTCTGGGAAGGACATGTCTTGGCCTTCCTTGATGCCAACCTGGTCTTCAAGAACTTCTTGCTTGGGTCCAATTTCTCTTCCTACTTCTGTGGTTTTAATTTCTACCTCTCATTGGGAGCTCACAGCAATGGAGGCTAGTGGGTTTCTCTCCCTCAGAACTAAGTCCACTCTCCCTTGCCTTGGTGGAATGAGAATGGGTCCTGTGGTGGGCCTGGGGAAGGGGGAAGACTGGACAGAGGACACCCAAGGTCTCATTCCTGTCATAGGTTCTCCACAGATAGAGAACATCCAGCCATTCTCTGCCAAAGACCTATCCATTCGTTCACTGGGAGACCGAATCCGGGACCTTGCTCAGCTCAGAAACCTCTACCCCAAGAAACCCAAGGACGAGGCTTTCCGGAGCCACTATAAGCGTGAGCTGCAGCTGGCAGCATTGATGCCCTCTCGTTGTCCACCTCTTCCCTGCTTCCAGCTGCACCCTTCTCCCTGTCTGCCATGTACCATCCCTATCTTCCCTTCCCATTTTTGTAGCCCCACTTCTACCTGCACACAGTCTTCCCTGCTGTTCTACCTCTTTCTTCCTACCCGTGGAGTACTCCATGACTCTCTTTTCCTTCCCACAACAGCTGAACAGATGGGGAAGGATGTCAGGGGTTATGTCCCAGCTACCATCAAGATGACTGTAGAAAGGTGAGTATGGGGCCATACTTGGGGGATGGGAGTTAGGGGCTGGTATTTTTTTTTGGGGGGGGGGGGGGCTGGAGATTGAACCCAGGGGCACTTGACCACTGAGCCACATTCCCAGCCCTATTTTGTGTTTTATGTAGAGACAGGGTCTCACTGAGTTGCTTAGCGCCTCACCGTTGCTGAGGCTGGCTTTGAACTCAAGATTCTCCTGTCTCAGCCTCCTTAAGTGCTGGGATTATAGGCTTGCGCCACCGTGCCTGGCTTTAGGGGCTGGTATTGACCTGCAGGAAGGAATGGCAGCCTCATCCCTTCATCAGTCACCTGTGCCTTCCTCTCTCTTCCAGGGACCAGCCTATTCTTACCCCGGAGCCCCAGGTGACTGCCATGGTGCCACCTTATGATCTTGGAATGCCCCCTGATTCCTCCATGAGCATGCAGCTTGGTCCAGATATGGTGTAAGGAGGTGGAGAGACAGGGAAGGATGTGGTCTGTGCAGATGGCCCTTCAGCTTGGGTGACAGGGAGAGCTGGCATGGGGGCTGAAGCAGAGAATTTTCCCTCCCATGAAGGGGATTTCCCCTTCCCAAAGTAGGATGTGGGGCTGCCCAGGGAAAGGGCTGGCATCAGGGCATCTGCTTTCTTTCCTCAGGCCCCAGGTGTACCCCCCACATTCTCACTCTATCCCCTCGTATCAGAGCCTCCCCCCAGAAGAGTCGGTCAGTGTGCTGCCAGCCTTCCAAGAGTAAGTTGAGATTTGGGGTGCGGGCATGGAGTGGGGACAGCATCCTACTGCAAGGTGTGGAAATTTACCTCTGCTAGGAGAGGCCATTTTATGGGAAGGGACAGCAAATGCTAACACTCTTTCTTTTTCTCTGTCCACTGATGGTGGTGGTGGGTAAGATCCAGATTGTATGGGTTCAAATACCAGCTCTCCCACTTACTGACTAGGAATGAGACCTAACCTCCTTCTGGCTATAAAGTGGAAGATGATAATGATAATAAGAATAATGCCTCATGAGACTGTCGTGAAGGTTAAATGAGTTCATAATGTGTGTAAAGCTGAGCTTCATGCCTGGCTTATGGCAAGGACCATGTTAGTATTTCCTCTAATGTCCCTGAAATCCACTGTCACTTATTGGCTGTTATTGATTGACGGAATGATTGAGGTGCTAGGAATCAAACCCAGGGCCTCATGCATGCTAAGCACACACTTCATCACTGACTTATACCTCCAGCTGCTGTGTTGATTTTTTTTTTGGTACTAAGGATTGAACACAGGGGTACTTGACCACTGAGCCACATCCCCAGCCCTGTTTTGTGTTTTTATGTAGAGACAGGGTCTGAGTTGCTTAGCACCTCGCCATTTGCTGAGGCTGGCTTTGAACTCATGATTCTCCTGTTTCAGCCTCCCAAAGTGCTGGGATTACAGATGTGCGCCACTGCGCCTGGCTTGCTGTGTTGATTTTTACTTATCTATTTCAACCTTGAAGTGCCCTAGACATTTTTCTTCCCCAAGTATCACTCAGGTGCTCATTAACTCTTCATTAAGGCACATCTGCCCTGTCCTGAGGTGAGGTGAACGGTGGGAAATGGGAGGACTTAGAGACTCCAATTCAGAGCCCAAAGAAATATTAGAAATGGGCTAAGCAACCCCCACTCCTCACCCTATCACATTTTACAGGTGAGGAAACTGCTCAGAGCACAGAAATGGCCTGAAGGCCAAGCAGTCTATGAGCAGCTAAGTCAGAAGGCGGGGCCAGAACTCATTTAGTGGTCTTGACTTTCTTTCATTCATTCATTCATTTGATGGTCTTGACTTCGCAATTCCCTGCCTTTGTCCAGCTTTCCTTCCTTTGTTTACTTCCTGCTTCTAGGCCACACCTGCACATGCCCTCTAGTCTGAGCCCGATGAGTCTGCCCTTTGACCAGCCTCACCCCCAGTGAGTGACAAAGCCCCTCCTGACCCCATGCTTCCCCTTCTTTCCTAGCTTCACTCCACTTCTTTCTTATTTCCTTTTCTGGTCTCTGGCAGGGGCCTACTGCAGTGCCAGTCTCAAGAGCATGCTGTGTCCAGTCCGGAGCCCCTGCTCTGCTCAGATGTGAACATGGCAGAAGACAACTGCCTAAGTCAGCCCGTGGGGTTTTCCCAGAGCACCTGGTGAGTGGCACCCTGGGGAGAAGCTGGGTGGGAGTAGGGGAGTGGGTGCTGTGCCTATTCCACTGCTTTCCCCTTTCATTTTTCTTGCAGGGTTGGTGAGGACATGTTTCCTCCCCTGCTGCCCCCCACTGAACAGGACCTCACCAAGCTTCTCCTGGAAGGCCAAGGGGAGGCAGGGGGAGGGTCCTTGGGAGCCCAGCCCCTCCTGCAGTCCACCCCTTATGGGCAGTCTGGGATCTCAATGTCCCACCTGGACTTGAGGGCCAACCCCAGTTGGTGATCCCTGCTGGAGGAGAAGCCCAGAGACAGCTCTTCTACGGTCTCCATGGACCTGCTTTGGATACCTGCTCATGCAGGTGCCTTCCATCTCCAGCCACTCCTCCATGAGGAGGAAAAGACTCCCTGGAGAATGCATGGTGGAGGGAGCCACTGGACTCCTTCCTTCCCACTGCACACCGCGGTCCCCCCTCTTCCAGCACTGGAAGGGAAGTTCAGGTTTGAAAATGAGACAAGCCCCAACACGCCTGCACTTGTAGAATACACACAGCTCCTTGGGGAGAACGGGGCTGGGTGGGAACATAGATTAGGGCATGAAGGGCCTCTCTACTCTAAGCCAGGGCCTGGGGACATGTGCAGAAAGACATGCACACATTTGCACTAGAGGCCAGAGACAGAGCATGGGTCTGGGTCTCAACCCTGGGATCCTGGAGTAGTTCAGGAGACCCTGGGTGGGAGGAGAGTGTCCTGGACACATGGTTACTGATAGGGATTTTGTCAGACTGAAAAACAAATTCCCCTGAATTCATGCCCATTAGGTTTTTGGTACACAGGTGAGATTATACAGAAGTACAAAGGCCAAGCTTGTGTGTAGCTGTGTGAAAGTATGTGTAGCTGGGACATATTAACCTATCATGACATGACATATATGTTCATTATATGACCACATATAACTTGTGTCTATCTGCTTTTGCTTGTGTGACAACACAAATTTGGAAGTATAAGACACTGACCAAGACACCGGGGAGTGTGCTGGCTTCTGGTTAGTATGCTAACCCAACGTCATTTTAAGGTGACTGTGCCTGGGTGGGTCTGTGTGGCTGTGACATCTACATATGGGCTATAGCTTCAGTGCCTCAACACCCTCCATGTTGCCTGGAGCCAGAGGGTGACAGATGCACAGGCCTTGCTGCGTGGCCCTCCAGGGTGTTGGGGGCTATGCCCACTGCTTGTCTTCTATTTTCCCATCCACAGCCTGCTTCCCTCCACTCCCCCACCCCACGCCACCCCTTTCCCCCCATCTCAGGGGGTCATGGATCCTAAGCCATAAAATAAATTTTATTCCAAAATAACAAAATAAATAATCTACTGTACACAATCTGAAAAGAAAGACGCTCTAAGTGTTCGGACAGGTGCTGCAATCCAGCCTTGCCTGGGGAGACCCTGAGTCTAACCCAGGCCTCCCAGGGGCTGGTGGAGGGAACCCCCATCCACCTCCCCCAGAGGGCAGGAGGGAAGAACTGCTGAGGACTTGGAGAGAGAGGGATGGACAGGCAAACTGCAGCACTCGTTAAATTAAAGAAACAAACTAGAAGCACAAAAATGAGGACAGGGAGGGGAGGAAGAAAGGTCCAGTGTTCTTAGGCCCCCGGTTCTGAGAGGAAATGTTGCCATTTTTAGCTGCTGGACCTTCCCAGGGAAGTCCCCCTTCCCCCATGTCCAAACTCAGTCCGACTGCTCACACCACTGGTGACCACCTAGAGAGAATGGGAGTGTGTTGTGTGAGGGAGAGGAAAGCCCCAGCTGCCCTGGAGGCAGAGTCTTTGCCCCTTGCTTTGGGCTCTGGGCAGGGGTGAGGGGGCACCACGCACCCTCCATGTGTCCTCTCGCCAGGCCCCCGCTCATTATTGCTTGAAGCCCCATAGTCCTGTGCCCATGGAGCAGGTGGGGAGGCAGGAGGAGGGCAGCGGAAGGATTGGGGTGGTGACTGGATTCCAGGGATGGAGAGTGAAGGTCTATTTGAGCCAGAAATTGGGGTCCTGGGTCCTCTCTCACTGCCGGCTGGCCTCAGCCTCCACTTTCACACTGCTCCTGCGACCCTCCACCAGTGCGGGATGGGGTCCTGGGGCCGGGCATCGGTCCAGCAGTCCCTCTTCAAACTCTGTAAGGAAAAAGCATAGGTTAGAAGACAGTGGGGCAGAAGCTGAGGAAAGAGAAGCTGAGGACACAGGCAAGGGCAGAGAAAGCTGTGAAGACGCACTTAATTCACTGAAATGCTGTCTAATACCCTCTGCCTATGCATGGAGAGGGGAAGGTTCTGTACACAAGTATGTGCAGCCCCCCTCCCCTTTCTGGCTGTGTGTAGCTGTCTCTGTGTGTGTGTGTCTCTGTCTCTGCCGCCTCTGCTCTGCTGGAATTTCTGGTTCTGTCAGGAGCCGCGGGGGCGGTTGGCTCTGACCTCTCTCCCCCCCTTCCC
>PVHX01019797.1:0-18746 GCA_004024805.1 Geosciurus inauris
GTGTCTTCTATTCTGTACTATTGGTCTACATGTCTATTTTGGTGCCAGTACTATGCCATTTTTGTTACTATAGCTTTGTAGTATAGTTTAAGGTCTGGTATTGTGATGTCTCCTGCTTCACTCTTCTTGCTAAGAATTGCTTTGGCTATTCTGGGTCTCTTATTTTTCCAAATGAATTTCCTGATTGCCTTTTCTATTTTCATGAGGACTGATGTTGGGATTTTAATTGAAACTACATTGAATCTGTATAGTGCTTTGGGTAGTGTGGCTATTTTAACAATATTGATTCTGCCTTTACAAATTGATTCTGATATCCCAAAAGCATGGGAGATTTTTCCATTTTCTAAGATCTTCTTCAATTTCTTTCTTTAGTGTTCTGTAGTTTTCATTGTAGAAGTCTTTCACTTCTCTTGTTAGATTGATTCCAAAGTATTTTATTTTTTTTGAGGCTATTATGAATGGGGTAGTTTTTCTAATTTCTTTTTCAGAGGATTCATCACTGATGTATAGAAATGCGCTTGATTTACGGGTGTTGATTTTATATCCTGCTGCTTTGCTAAATTAATTTATTAATTATAAAAGTTTTCTGGTGGAATTTTTTGGATTCTCTAAGTATAGAATCATGTTGTTAGCAAATAATTATAGTTTGATTTCTTCTTTTCCTATTTGTATCCCTTTAATTTCTTTCATCTGTCTAATTGCTCTGGCTAGAGTTTCAAGGACTATGTTGAATAGAAGTGGTGAAAGAGGGCATCCCTTTCTTGTTCCTGTTTTTAGAGGCAATGCTTCACATTTTTCTCCATTTAGGATGATGTTGGCCTTTGGTTTTGCATAGATAGATTTTACAAAGTTGAGGCATGTTCCTACTATTGCTAGTTTTTCTAGCATTTTGGACATGAAAGGGTGCTGTATTTTCTCAAATGCTTTCTCTGCATCAATTGATAAAATCATATGATTCTTGTCTGTAAGTCTATTGATGTGATGGATTACATTTTTTTGATTTCCATTGTTGAACCAACCTTGCATTCTTGGAATAAAACCAACTTGATCATGGTGCGCTAATTTTAATATTTTTTTTGTATATGATTTTCCAAAATTTTATAGAGAACTTTTGCTTCTATGTTCATTAGAGATATTGGTCTGAAATTTTCATTCTTTGATGTGTCTCTGAATGGATTTGGTATTAGGGTGATACTAGCTCATAGAATAATTTTGGAAGGTTCCCTCCTTTTTTATTTCATAGAATAATTTGAGGAATATTGGTTTAATTTTTTTGGTAGGTGTTGTAGAACTTGGTTGAGAATTGTCTGGTCCTGGGCTTTTCTTGGTTGGTAGCCTTTTGACAGTGTCTTCTATTTCCTTGCTTTAAATTGATCTGTTTAAGTCATGTATGTCTTCCTGGTTCAGTTTGGGTAGGTCATATACTTCTAGAAATTTGTTGGTGTCTCTGTGGCTTTCTGTTCTACTGGAGTATGCATTTTCAAAATAGTTTCTAATTATCTTTTGTATTTCAATAGTGTCTGTTTTGAGATTTTCTTTTTCATTATAAATTTTAGTAATTTGAGTTTTCTGCCTCCTTATTGTTAGGGTGGCTATAGGTGTGTCAATGTTTATGTGTATATTTTTAAAACAAAAATACAAACATTTCTGGGTTTTGCCATTTCAAAACTACTATATATCATTTTGGTGATTATGAGTATTATTCCCATTTTTTTTTTCCTATTTCCCATTTCATCTAACAGTACTTATCTTTTCCAACCTCCCCAATATCTTCATATCAAAATTTTCAATTGATTTTCTGTTTATTTCTTGCAACTGAGCGCTATCTAGGTTGATTCCCTGTCTTAACCATGCAAAAAGAACAGGGCTGGAGACATCCTACTACCTAAATTCAAAACATGCTACAAAGCTATAGTAATCAAAACAGCATGGTATTGACCTAAGAACAGATATGCAAATCAATGGAAACAAAGAAGTGCCCAGAAATAACCCCATGATATATAGCTACCTGTTTTTGGACAAAGATGCCAAAAACATATATTAGCAAAAAGATAACCTCTTCAATGAATGGTACTGGAGAACCTGGATATTCACCTGCAGAAGATTGAAACTTGATAAAACTATCTTCTATTTTGTGTAAAATGCAACTCAAAATGGATCAAAGACCTAAAGCTGAGACCTGAAACTGAATATACTGAAAGAAAACATAGAGGAAATACTTCAGAGCATTGGTGTGAGCTATGCTTTTTTGGATAAGATTCCCAAAGCACAGCCAAAACAGGCAACCAAAGATAACTGGTTTTATATGAAGCTAAGAATCTTCTATATAGCAAAGGCAATCATGAACAGAGTGAGGAAACAACTTATGGAATGTGAAAAAATTTGCAAACTATTCATCTGGCCAAAAACTAATATCTGGAATCCATAAGGAACTAAACATCTCAACAAAAATCAAATAATACAATTAAAAATCGGGAAGTGATATGAATAAATAAGTCTCAGAAGGAGTATGTAGCAGATATGTGATTTATTCATAATGGATGACTGATTTGTTACTGAAATATTCTAGGTTGTGAATACTTTGAAGAATTCTGAAGAATTCCAGTATTCCTTTTGTGAACTCTAATGCTGTTCTGATCCCAGATTATTTGTTTGTGACATATATTCTCCAACACAACTCTGATCTCTGAAAACACACACACACCATTCTCTCTCCCTTGGCTTGGATCTGGGATATTCTCCAAAGGCTCCTGTGTTGAAGGTTCAGTTGCTATGGTGGCCATGTTCAGACATGGAGCTTTTGGGAAAGGATTGGATCCTGAGGGCTCTGATTCATCAGTGGATTTACACATCAATGAACTCATAATTTGAAGGGACTTTGGGAGGTGATGGAAACTGAGGTGGAACGTAGTTGAAGGGAGCATGTCCGTGGGGATGTGACTGTGGGTACTAGGTCTTTCCTCTTGCCTCTCTCTCTGCTTCTCAGCCACTATTAGGTAAGCATCTTTGGTCCACTGTGCTTTCTCTGCTGTAATGCTTTGCCTTAATACAGGCCCAAAACAATGGAGGCAGCTGACCATAGAATGAAACCTCTGAAACCACCATCTGAAAAAAACCTTTCCTCCTTTAAGTTGTTTTCTTAGGTATTTTGTCAGTGAGAAGAAGCTGACTAACATGGGCATTTGTCTCCTCTCAGATCATATGGTAAAATAGTTTCCCTTGAGAGAATGCCCTGTTAAAGAGAAGAGAATGTTCTTCGCATATTTTAAGATAGCATATTTCAAAGTGATGACTCTCACCTTCTCACTACCAGAAGCTTTAGGAGGTTTTTCTCTGATTTCCTTCTGAGAACCCATGTTGGGTTCTTGGAGGTAAACCAATGGAAAAATGGTCCCCTTACCATCAGCCCCTTTGGAGCTTTTAACTTTAAATCTTGCTCACCTGAGCTTCCAGTATTTCATCAATTACAATGTGAGTTTTCTTATCCTGTTACTGGGGTACTGCTCCAGTATACTCATTCTCTGAATTTGCCTGTCTTTTTACTTCTTGGGACAGCAGTTTGATATGTGATGTCAATTCTCTGATGAATCTAAGAAGAGTTGTTCATTTTCAGTTTGTTCAGCTTTTTTCTTGTTATGGGGACAAGAGTGACAACTACCATGCTTCTTACATGCTGGACTGGAATCTGGATGTCCCTGCATTTGTATCACACACTCCATCTTCCTCTCTGCCTTTAAACTGTCTGTTTCTATCAAAGAAACCTCTCGTTACACACTAGGCCTAATCCACTTTAAACCACTCAATCAATTTTCTCTTTTCTCATCTGTACCATGATGTTTCCCCTTTAATATCCGTCATTCCCATCAACATTAAAAATGTGGTAATATTTCCTATCTTTAAATGACAAAAATAGCAACAACAAAAGCAAATAAGCAATAATAAAAATCCATGCCTCCTTTGACCACAAATTCTAGTCAAGCTACTGCCCATTTATGTTGTGTCCTTTCTCACACACTTCTCATTAAGACTCATCAGTGATCACTGTCTATAATTCCTCCTCTTTCAGGCTTTTGTCTTCCACACTATCTGGAAAAATGCTTTTGTTAAGAGCACTGATGATTTCCACCATGTTCTTGTTCAAGTTCAAGTTTATGTTTAAGTTCATGTCTCATGACCTGCCAAAAGCACTGGCAAGTGTTGATCTTTCCTTGAAACACATTTTATCCTTTTGCTGAGAATCCATCCTAGCATGGTTTCCTCCTAATTCACCTTTGCCTCTTTCTGGTCTAATCTGTGGATTCTTCCTTACCTTCTCAAACTTTAAATTTTGGAGTGGCCTAACACTCAGTTCTTGGATGCTTTCTTTATGTGAATTCATTCCTGCATGACCTTATCAGGTCTTGGTTCTAAATATCCATTTATATGCTGTCATTTCTTGTATTAGAGACTAGATAGTTGCTTAGGGGACCAGTTTCTTTTCATCCAGGGGTCACAACCAGATTGCATTTCCTAGCTGCCTTTGCATTTAGATATATCCATTTGATTGAATTTTAGGCAAAGTCATATGAGAATTGACATGTACAATTTCCAGGCCTACCCCATAAATGTCTTCTTCCCTTACTATTCAATTCTTTCTTCCACCTTTTGACTGGTTGTAGAGGACTCCAAAAATGGAGCCACAAATGGGAGGAGGATGGGTCCCTGAATAATCAGGTGAATGGCTGCCCATCAATCAAGAGCATTAATGTGGACTTGGTGTAAAGCCACTGAGATTTTGGGATATAGTCTTAACTAAGACTGAAATCTGTGTCTGGATTGGGTATTGCCATAACAGAAATCTAAAATATGTTCATATTTTTAGTGGTTGGGTGTCAAGCAGCAAGGGCAATAATGTTAGAGGCAGATCTGATGGTTTCTATGTAATAAAGTGGAAAATAATGGGTTAAAACCTTTTCTATGATATTTTGGGAGGTAGATTTGTTGCTAATGAACTTACACTTCTAGGGAAAGAATTAGAAAGTCAAAGTGTAGTTTGGAAGTAGGGGTGTCCTAAAAAAAAAGTCAGAGACAAGAATCAACTGGTTTATAAGCAGAATGAAAAGTAGAGAGAGAATCCAGAAATTCAAATGGAAGAGCCAACTCTTTCTACATCTCAAATGGTAAGAGGGAAGATTAATCAAGCCTTTGAGGGAAATAGACCCACATGATTGATCTCTGTAGCAAAGATCAGATTACGAATCTTCCTTTTCTCCCCAAAGCCATGATAACTATCAAACCAGCCTACCAAACTAGTTTCAAGTTGTCTTCTTTTTATTTAAGAGGGAAAAGTAAGGGACAAGGAAGGCAGGGTATAGATTGGCATCAGCTGGAGCATTATTTGTAGGAAAAGACACTGATGTAGTCACTAACAAGTGTACCGACAGACAGCATAGGCTTGCAGCCTACCAAGAAATAAGGAAATCTGTACTGCCAAGGAATTCTCAGTCCAGACTAAAAAGCTTGTGCTTATTTGAGTCTTAACATGGTTTTCAGGGCTTCAAAACTCCACCAGTAGTAAATGGGCTGAGAAAGTGGAGCAGCCACAGGGAAGAGTAGCCCTCGAGCACCTATTTCAGATGATGCCACAGAGCATGCTGAATAGGTGAGTTCCTTCCAGAGTGTCATCCAAACACCCAGGGCATTTGCTCACTTCCAGGGACAGGGCCTCCATTCTGCTCACCCAGCAGGATTTCAGTGACCGTAAATTTTAGATTTGTCCCTTTTTTGAGTAGGAGATCTAACTGTTGTTATCTTGTCCCTATTTTTCCTATGAAATGACTGTGGTGTGGGGAAAGGCATCTAATTAATTAATTAATTAATTAATTAATTAATTAATTAAATTTATTTATTGGTTCAAAGGTGGATGAATTATGAGGCACCATGTCTAGATCCAAGAGTAAAAGCCACTCATACTTGGGGCTTCTCAATATGAGCTGTATGCAGGGGCTGGGTGGGATTTGAGGGTGCGTCCTTTGAGGCAGATGAGGTGTGTGTTTTACACATGAAGAAAGTGGAATGTGATTGGTCATTGGCAGGGAAGCCTGTGGAGAGACCGGCATGTGCTTACTGAGCCCAGCTACTTCACCTTTCCTCGCCATGATACACAGCCACGTAAACAGAAGCAATCTGTGCCCTTTCCTGCCCTGACCCATAACAATTCTAACACAAGATCAGGCGTCCTTTCCTCTCACTTTCTGACTGAATGCAGTGAACCCTGAAACAGCCAGCCACGTACAGATGTGCCTTCGTGGCCCTTGAATAATCACGAGGAAGACCATCAATCAAATGGGATTACACATTGGTTTGAATTTCATGAGTGAGAAGTAAAGTTCTACATTGTTAAGCCCTGAGGGCTTTGAGTTTAGTTCTTCTAACAGTCATCGTGACTTGAAATAACAGGACTCTCCAAATGCCATCTCCAGCCCAGGTCTCCCCTTTGAAATCCAATCTTGCACGCCGATCCCATCCAGACATTTCCAAAGGATCTTCTGTAGCTTTATCTAAAGTACCATTTCTCAAAATGGTATTCTGAACCTACTCTTCCTATGATCTTTCACACCATCATAAATGGGAATTCTGTTCTACTAGTTGTTCAGGTCAAAAGCTTAGAATCATTCTTAAATTCTCATTTTCTCTTGCACTCTAAATGTACCCAATACAATCAGGTTTTCTCTCAAGATATGTCTAGAATCTAGGCATTTTTCACCATCTTTACTGCCACATCTGGTTGTATGATATTGTGAATTTCCATTTGGGTTTATTTCAGTGGTCTCCTAGCCTGTCTCAGCTTTGCACTGGCTTCCACTGTGATCTATTCTATCTATTCTTAATATTGTAGCAAGAGTATGTTTACAAAACAAACAAACAAAAAACCCCATCGTATTATATAATTGTTTTTTCTCAAAACCCTGTAAAAACTACCTGACTCAATTAGAGTAGAATTTGCTATCCTAAATTGCTACTGGATCTTCCCCTGCTTAGTTTTCTGACTTCTCTACTACTTATTTTCCTTACTCCTTCTATTTTGATCACACTAGCTTTTGTGAATCACTTGTGCCAAGAACACTCACACCTTAGGGCCTTTGTATGTGCTATGCTTGTTGCCTAATATCTCTTGATATTCATAAATCTCACTCCCATATTTCCTTTGGATCTACAGTGTTAAGCCACTTTATGATTGTATCTTACAGGCCCTGAGTAAATAATGGTTGAATAAATGCATAAATAATTGATGCATTTTTATCTCTTTGAAAGTTTTGGGATCTCTTGTGATATGCTGAGGTTTCACAGGGACATAGCTTAGTGTGGCTCTTCTTTATCCTTTGTGCTACACACTTTTTGGAACCATTCATTCCAGAAACCCCTGTACTTCAGTTCTGAAAATTTTCTTGAATTGTTTTCTCTCTTGTAATTCCTTATTTCTCTATGTCTGAAATGATTTGCATTTTTTTCTCTCTGGGGAATTTTTACTTTATCTTTAATAATACCCTTTAGTGGATGCTTCTCTAAATTTCTGAGATCAGGCATATAATTTTCAATTACCATTTCCTTTTTTATTATTTTTCTTCTTTTGAAATACACATTGTTCTTGCTCTTGGGTGCAGTACCTTCTGATGTCTTTTGAATATATTCACTAAGTCTTTTAGAAGCTTTTCTGCATTGACTCTATTTTCTTTCAGATCTTCCTTTAAAGCATTGTTTATTTAAGCTCTGTTGTCCCTGGTAGGTGCTGCCCTTGAATGTGTGCCGATCACCACTGCACATTTCGCCTGTGGAGGAGTGTTTGGAAGTGACAGTAGGTCTCATGGACGGCAGTGTCAGTGGAGCCTGATAAGGTACAACTTGGCATTTTCTTGGTGCATCTTCAATTTTCAGCCTGTGTAATTCTTTCCTTTTGTGCAGGTCAGTTTCTCCAGAGAGGAATCATATTCCATTTGCTGCTTGATATGAGTGTCTGTGTGTTTGTGGGGATGGAAATAAGGAGAGCTTTTAGTATTCTGGAAGTCAGGCAGGAGGGGAAGGTGAGGGTCTCTCTGCTCAATACCAAACTTCTCCCAACTTCTCTTTGTAGTGAGATTTCTTGCTTCTACACTTGACCAGGCCTGTTTTCTCTACATCAGAACTTCTCTTGTTCAGCTTCTCTGGAGGTTAAGGATCTAATCCTTAACTGGGGTAGGGCAGGACAGTCACCAGTTGGGGGCATCTCTTGTCTCCAAACTTCTTTACACAAACTGTCAAACTATCTTTCCATTTTTAGACCAAACATACTTGGTGCCTCAAAGGTACTTGATTTTCCAGTTCCTGACCATTTTTATATAAATAGGATACTTTTCTGTGTTCTCCACCCCTTCCCCAAGCCCTTGCAAATGTATGTTTCAGTTTCCTTTCATCAGCTAAGTCAGACACTCACCCATTTCCTTAACAATTTCCAAAAAAAAAAAAAAGGCATTGTCAACATATCCAGTATCTTGGTGTCTCCCATTCTATCTTTTGTGCACTTACAGCTTATGGTGCATTTTTTTCTGAGGGTGGGGAACATGGTTAATATCTGTGCTCAATTTGCTTTGTTTTTCCACAAGTCTCTTCTTTCTGAAGCTCTCAGCCACCTTGGCTTTTATCACCCATCTTCTGGCTCTGGCTCTGTCTATTCCTCTGCTCTGCTTTCCACAGAGGCTCCTGATTTGCTTCCTTCAACAGCGGTGGCTCCCAGCTCTCCCTGCATGTCCCACAGCTAATCTTGTGCTACCCATTTGATCAAGTGACCCCCTTATGGTCTCATGGCTTTATTAATCCCCATGGGCTGATGTCTCTGGCCCTGACCTTGCCCCTTAGTCCACATTCTGATGTTTAGTTATCTCTGGACACATCCACAGAGCATCTTCTCTTGTTGAGTGTGCACGAAGCTCACACGGGTCCCTTCTCCTCATACCCACCAGCTCCTCCTTTCAGATTTGTGTCCAGTCCCTGCAGTCAGTGTGCCATCTTAATCTTCTACCTCTTTTTCACTCTAGCGATCCAGATAATCACCCAATCCTGCCTGTGTTTCCACCCACCTATTTCCTTGAACCCCTCCCCTCCTTTTGCATGACGATCGCCCCCATAACCTCCTTTCTGCTAGACTGCCACAGCCTCCCACTGCCACCTGCTTCTGTCTTTTCCCTCTTAAATTCATCCTCTGTTCAGGTACCATAGTGACCTACACAAAGCATAAATCTCATCACATCGCTCCCCTGCTGAAGCCCCTCCAATTGCTCCCCTGCGTGGAATAAAATCTATGTTCCTTGACGTAGAGCACAGGCCTTTCATGACAGGCCTAGCTTGTCTCTTGCTCTGTTTCATTTCACGCTGCCCTGATATGTTCAGTCTTGTCATACAGAAGGGCCTGTTTCCCTTCCCCTTAGGTCTCTTGCTCTGCATCTTTGCTCCTGTGATTTCCTTTGCCTGATTTCTTCTTTCTGCCTGACTAACTCTTACATACCCTTTGAGACTCAGTTTATTGTGCATCTTCTACTCAGGGAGGGAGCTCCGCTCTTTCTGTCCTTTTCCTGCATTCCTATATATCCATTCTTGTTTGTTCCAGTGATCCTGGTAAACGCTGCCAGAGAAGGAATTCTCTTTTGTTCTTGGTCCTGGGAACACAGTTTGGATTTAATAATTAGAGGCTGGATGAAAGTCAATTTGCTTATCTGTTACTTCTTGCTGAGTTGGAAATAGCAAGAGCTGCTAGCCCAGGAGGACTGGTGCAGGAAACATTGGCATATGGTGATGATGGGAATAGATTGTGAGACATAAGTAATGACTGGCCTTAGTTTCTCCCCATACTTTCCACTCTTCCCTGGTGCAGGTCAGGCAGAGCTACTTTCTGATCTGGAGGTGCTGTATGGCAAGGAAGAGAGAAAGCCAGATCCAATTTTCATTTTCAATTGATGACTTGCAGCTATGAAGCAGAAATGGCTGTGACTTTAACCATAGGTGAAAGCAGGTGATTTTATACCATCAGGTGGTCTAGAAGAGGGTTGATGAAGGGTGGATCCTACAAATGCCTGGAAAATGGGACTAGCTTGGTGGTGGTACAGGGGGCAATAGGGTTGACACAGATAAAGAGTGACATCTACTTTCACCATTATCACCTTTGAAAGTTCTCTTGGTCCAATCCAAATGTCCCTGAGCCAGGTCCAGTTTGCAGATGGCAGCGAATGTCCTAATGTTGCGTATAGGCACTTTAAGACAAGCTCTCATAAATAGCTCCCGTGCCCTGGGAGGCGCGCCAAAACACATTTTCTGTGATGACTGCAGAGATGCTTGCTAAAAAGCAAACAGCACATTAGCGGCCTTCTGAGTTCTTGTGCAAATGGACTGTGAAATTGTGGCTTGATGCTCCAAAGCTGTACCTTTTGTTTCCTTGATGATGATTAAGAGAAACTTGGCTAAATTTGATTGGGAGGGTGTGGGTAGGTGGCAAAGGGGGCGATGGGCAGCAGAAGAAGAATGACTGACAAAGGGGAAGGAAAGGAATGAGTACACCCTCTACAACTGAGCACTTCAGTCGACCTTCAGGAAATTGGAATAGAGATCACATGACTTAACGTTTGCCCGGAAATTAACTGCCTGTGTTTGTTCCAGGCCCTGGGATTGATGAGAGAGCCAGGAGATTCTGACCATAGAATAATAATAAAGGGAAATGTCTCAAGCAATTATTAAATATTTAAAGAACCATCTCAACACTAACTTGTCAGATGGAATGAATGAAATTGAAATGATTTTTAAACATTCTTTCCAATGGCTTGGATAGGAATTCAGGGATGAAAATTACCTGGTGCTGTAAAGAAAATATTCTGAGTTTGTTTTCATGACACTGGTGTTTCTGCATCACCTTTCATCCCAAATGTTAATTAAGAAACAGGTCCAGGAGGTGGACCAAAGGAGGAATCCAAAGGGAAAGAGCATGGTCAGGGTTTTTTCCTCTTTTCTTTGCAGTATCATTAAGCCTAGATGTGCAAAGGACAAGGGGACAGTTACACAGTTGTGAGATTCTCTACAAAATAAAGGAAATCAAGAGCTTTGTTTATAGTTTCTTTTCTGGTTTAGACTGGACAATGTGAAGCAAAAGTAACATTATTTATCATGGTTACCACAGAGGTTTTTCTTCACTGGATTTATAGTAAATATTGTGGGTTACCTACCTAACACTCATTATTGATCACCTATGGCCAAGATACCTGTGCTATGATGCCTACCCATCACAGAATTTTAGTTGCAAAAGTGTAATTTGATTGTGAGCAGTGAAAGTACCCAGTTAAACTTTTATTTCTCGAGTTCTCTTAAAAGTAGGAATGATCTTGTGATATAATTCTGGCCAGTGAGATGAAAGAGTAAGTTGTAATGTGGGATTCTACAAAGGCTTTTAAAAGGATAGCAGGGTTTTAAACTTGCCCACTTTTTTTTTTTCTTCCTGCATGACATAATGGCTAGAATGACAGAAAACGTTCTGTAACAGAGGATCAGAAAAAAGCCAAGAAAATTGCAGACACTTCTCTTGACTGTTGTATCTTGAAGCTTTTGCATTGCTCCTGAATCTCTTCTGGACTTCTTGTAATATTAAAAAAAGTCACTGCTTTGCGTATGGGTGACTATTATTTGGGTACTATAATACACAAAACTAAATCCAGGTTCTAAGATACTCCATTTACCAGAACCCTAGCTTTTCCTTAAACTAGATTAGTGTAAGCAATAAGAAATACCACTCCACTGAAGGTGACTGGTTTGGGCATGAGCATGTGATGGCAGCTGATGGAATCATGAGCAGTGAACTGTGAGAGGAAATATGCCTTTCTCCTGAGGGAAAAGTTTCTGTAGTCTTCAGAAGAGGCATGTCAGGAAGGATGGCCTCTTCTTCTCTTAGACACTGCCTCGGTGTGAACAGGATGTCAGGAGCCACGATGGCTGTCTTGTGCTACCTTGGGCGTAAGAACCAGCCCTTGATGACATCATTGAGCTTCCAAATCAAATAATACAGAGGAGGCTCTTCAATGAGTTTCTGGCTTTGTGAGTTAACTTTTTGGTGGCAGTCAACAAGTTTTTCTGTAAAGGATCCACAGAGTAATTACTTCAGGCTTTGAGGATAATGCTGTCACTGAAGTGTGACAACAGCCACAGATAACATAGACTCAGATGAGGGCAACTATGTTGCAATAAGACTTTATTTACAAAAACAGGCAGTGGACAGGATTTGACCCCTGGGTGGCAGTTTGCTGACCCCTGGTTTAGACAGTTGACTTGAGATTTTCTGTGGTGTAACAGAATTGGAGATCACAATGCATGAAATCCAAGGCCTCTTCCCACTCAGAGGCTTGGAGAAAGACACGTGGCTTGGGTAGAAATTCAGGGATGAAAATTTCTCTGTGCTGCAAAGAAGTGATTCTGAATTTGTTTGTTTTTGTGTGTGACACTGGTATTTCTACACCTTTCATCCCAAATGTTAATTAATTAAAGATCAGGGCAACAGGGGGGTGCATTAAAGGAGGACTCCAAAGGAAAAGGGCATGGTCAAGGTGTTTTCTTTATTCTTTGCAGTATCATTAAACCAAGATGTGCAGAGAAAAGTGAAAAAGAAGTTAAAAGCAGGAATGATGAAAGGCACATTTGGAAGGTGTAGAAATAAGGCAGATTGGGAAGGCACACCTGCCTTGGTGAACAGGAAGAAAAGAAAGATCCTCAGCAGGCAGCTGGAAGAAGGAAATCCCACAGAACATGGCTGCATTTTAAAACGTTTTAATCATTTATTTGACACATACATAAAAAATTGGAAATATATATAATAGTTCTTAATATCCCACTATCAAAATGTTAATCTTGCCATGCAGATGTGTATACATTATGTATTTTTTCTTTAAAAAATGCAGTAACACTTAACATGCTAATTTATTGTTTATTATTTCCACATTAATCGTGGACTGTGAACAATTTATGAAATTTATAAACATACAGCAAAATCATCATTTTGAAGCTTGCTTAGAAGCCCATTGTATAAAGGTAAACATTTATTTAACCAGTCCCTTATTTTTCTTTCATTTTGATTGTGCTCTCCTCCCCTTTTTGGCTATTTTGTAAAGATCCGGAAATATTCTCTTATGTCAGGAAGCCTTGTCCCATTCCTTCCCTGAGCCCCTCTGGTCTCAGATGATAATGCCAAGCAGACGGTACAGGGCACTTTAAAGTATTTGAGTTTAACATTTGGAGCATCATGTTCTATTCCGCTCTGGGTGAAATCCTAATGAGGTCCTTTGTCCAGATGTGAAACCTGTGTCTTCAGGGATTTTAGTGACAGCTCTGCTGTTGCACCTGTTCCTTTGGCTGTACTTCTCCATGTCCCATTCAGTCCTGAGGTCGTGAGGTAGGGCTGGCTGGCTGACTGCTGATCAGCAGCAGTCATGAGAGTGGGCTCCAGACCTTCCTCCTGACTCTCCCTCTTTATTTCCATTCTCATATCTGGAGATCATCTGAATCCTTTTCAGGAGCAGTTCAGTTTATACTGTTGTAGTCCAGAATTTTCTAATTAATGTGTATCTGTCAATTAGTAAGTATGCATGCTTATTGGACCAGATGGAACAGAACAACTGCCCTTTATGATTGGATGATATAGTCAAAGTCTCATTTATCTACAGTATTAGGAAAGAACAGTGATGTCAATACTCTAAACATCATTTACACATAGCTCTAGAATGGAACCTGAGACCCAGAGAAGGAAAGAACTTTGCTCAATGATGCACAGCTAGTTAGAAGTGAGGCTGCTGGAGGTGTTCTTGGGGACTCTGCATTATCCTCAGTGACTCAAAAAACAATAAGAGGAAAGTATCTTTTGGAAAGTGCCCATCTAGGGTCCAAGAGTAGGAGTGGTATGAGAAGTGGAGAAAATGAGTACAGAACAACAGATGCAGTACATGCAGAAATAGAAAATCTAATATTAGAACATTTGGTAGCAAAATGTTTATTGGCATGAAAAAATTTCTGTAAGGTTACAAGGTAACATAAAGAGTGTGGTCCCATTTTTGTTAACAAATTAACTTCATACAGGCACGACTGTCTATCTATCTATCTATCAATCATCTATTTATCTCTATCTTCTATTAGGCTAATTTCAAGGTATTTTGGGGTATTGGAAACTAGGGTGTTTTTATTTCATTCTTATGAAAAGAAATATTTAAGATGCTTTCATAATAAGTATGTAGATCCTTTCTAGTGTGAAAAGTGTTATAATTAAAGATAGGTACTTATTGATGAATTCATAGGTCATGTTTTGCAAGTATATCTGTATACTAAGATAAGGAGAATTCTCAAAAATTGTTCTGAATGAAGACTGTTCCTTTCATTGAGCGCAACTTCCCCGTGGGCTATAATACACATCATGAGTTCTTTGCAGTCCTCACCCTCCCTTACAGCTCTTGAGAGTAGACTGTTTTACTCAATGACCTGGTGGTCAGGGGCATTTTGATTATTGACTTTCTTTTTCTTTGAAGGATTGACTGAATATGAAACTTGGAATACCTCATTCTAATGTCACTGATGCTAAAATCAGTCAATGAAAGGCCAACAAATGGGACATGAGGGGGTAATTCTTAAGTCTTGGATGGGGGCTGGGGGAAGCAAGAGAATATTCTCCATGTAGCCCCTGATCTGGCTGAGGTTCATGAAATGGAGAGATGTTTCAAATGCTTGAGATTTATGCAGAGAATCTGGAGATGGTAATGCATTTGTGAGCCTGATGTTTCCTAGAAGGGCCAGTGATGCTAGGTGCACGTGGAGATAAAGGGAGGCTTCTGGAGAAATGGTAGAAGGAAGACTTGGAGAGAATTGTTCAAGGGACCATAAACTTTAAAAATCCCTTTGCCATGGGCCACATATGAGAAATAGATGTTTGGGGGAAATTCAAGGAAGTTGAATAAGTTGGATTTTCTTTTTACTTTGCTTTTTGACTCAAGGCTCAGAGGCAGAGGGAGCACGGGAGAATCAGAATGCCATCAGAAGTGTGGCTGTTAACGAAAAGCACCAGAATTAATGAAAAAATGCCAAGTGGAGCACTCCTTGAGCACCAGAGGGGATGCTGAGCTCTTCCCTTTTGCAACCCATTCCCCAGATAGCAGATAGTGTTGCTGTCGAGTATCATCTGATAAAACTACTTGACATTTAAAGTCCAGACCCCTCACCTTAGCCTCTGTCCAAGTCTCTGCATTGTATGTCACCACCCCATCTCCGGCCCCTTGCACTCCTCAAGCATCTGTTCCATGAGCCTTTTTGCTGGTCAAGAACAGGCCAACTTTGTCCCCACTTATTGCGCTCCGGTGACTTCTGCTTGGACATTTGTGTCCCTAGACCTTGGCTGGCTGGCCTCCACCTTGTTCTCCAAGTCACAGCTTAATGCCACCTTTTCAGAGAGGATTTTCTCCATTACCCAATCTAACATGTATCATATCATCCTCTGTGTTTTCAATGTAGCATTTGCCATTACCTGGCATTTAAGAAAAGTTTAATTTCTTAAAAATCTCTGTTGTTCTGTCAGACCGTAAACCCCATGAGAAAAGAGCCATGTTCTGTCATAACTTTAAGAATAGTCCCAGCACAGAATAGGTGCTCTATAATATTTTGGGGATGCATGAACCACATGCATCTCTGTATTCTTACTGTAATAAGAATGCTGTGTTCCCTTATGCAGATTCACGTATCTCTCTGTTTTACTTTCAGTGCTATTTCTGCTTGTGAACATATAATCCAGCTAAGCTGTCAGCTTCCTTAACACAGGGACAATGTCTTTTTCATTTTGCATCTTCAGTGCTCTTATGTGCCAGGAATGATTTTCTGAGTGAATGAATGAATGTTCTGCTGCAGACATGACAGGTCCGTGGGCATAGCCTCTGAACAGGAAATCTGATTTGGGTGGGTAAGAAAGGAAAGGGGGATGGGAATTCCAAGTGATAGACACATTTTATTTAAGGCTTGTCTTGGGTCACATTTTAAAAAATAAATCATAGAAACAACAAAAACAAATAAGACTGGAAGGGCTATGAGTTGATAAAGAAAATAATAGAATCTATTGGCTTGCAAACTTGAAAGGTTGCTTTTAGAAGATTTGCTCCTTAGTCTACCCCCCAGTTTCTCACTTTTATTAAATATGAAGGCCATCATTCCTGTTTAGCCATGTTGGAGATCTGATTAAATATAAAATTCTTGGTCAAGACAGAAAGAAAGAATATGGAACCTCAAGGGATCTCAAAAAGGATGTATTTGGAATAAGAGAAGGGAAATATTTCACTTGATTAAAAAGTCTTCTCTCCTACCTCTGCACTCTCATGTATTTCTGGAGTTTTAAGATTTAACTGCTACAGAGCATATTAATGGTCCAGGGAAGCTGGAGGTTCATTTCTTTTATGATAACTTTTGAATTTCACTAGATAGCTTCCATAGGATGAAATTCCTGCTATTCAATTTCTATGAAGAGTTAAGGGATTCAGAGGCTAATTAGCAGGGTAGAGAGAAAGATGTCCCAGATGCCATGCCGCACCCTCTCCCAGATAACCAGAACTCTGGCTGGCGTTTGCGTTCTGATAGCCTACTCCTGCTAGAACTTGTTCCTAGCCCCGTGCCTGCTTCCTGTCATCTTGGCATTAAGAAATAACCTAGTTTGTTTCCCCTATTACCTCTTTAGGTATGGGTTCCTGAGGGAAATGTTTTGCTGCTAGAGTATCTTTCCCAATTCTCCTTGTAAATTGAATGCTTAAACACTGAAGAATCTCAAGGGTGATAATCAAGTGCTTAGAACTTGGTGGGGAGAAGAACAGAGTGGCAGTGAGGATGCTGTGTCTAGAGCATCAAGTAAAATGGGCATTAAACTTCAGTTCCCTCTTCCATCAGCGAAAAAAAGAATCACTCTTCCTATATGTTAGAGAGAGCATTCCTGATGTTAGTTTTTAAGGATAATTTATAGGATTAATTAGTTACTACTTGAAACGTGAATTTTAGACATATTGTTATGTTTTGGGGGGAGGACTGGGGATTGAACTCAAGGGCACTTGACCACTGAGCCATGTCCCCGACCCTATTTTGTATTTTATTTAGAGATAGGGTCTTGCTGAGTTGCTTAGCACCTCGATTTTGCTAACTTGGATTGGAACTCATGATCCTCCTGCCTCAGCCTGCAGAGCCACTGGGATTACAGGCAGGTGCCACCATGCCCGGCTCTAAAGGTAACTATTATTTTGAGAATAATAGTGAACTATACTTCCATGTACATTTTCTCAGACTTGCTTGAGGGCTAGCATTTTCACTGATGTGGGAGAGCCATGCCAGTGTACATCATCATCTGTGAGATATTTGAGATTCTCAAGTTTTTCGAATGGTCTGAAAAGCGGAATGTGGTTTTATAAGCTTCATAATGCCTCTTTAATTCCTTTATGTATGTGTTTAAAAAATAGGGTGTTTTATGAATCATTTGGAGGAGAGACAGTGCTTTCCTGACCCCCAGACACTCAGCAGTCTGTGGTTCTACCTGCGGCACATTCTTTGAAGGCAAAAATGATCTCACTCAGAAGACTTAAGGAGCTTTGCGTTAAAAGGAAACATCAGCTGTGTGACTGCCGAGGGACAATTTCCTATCCCAAGAAGTGACCTTGAAATGCTGTTCAAAGTGTCTGTGGCGCATTTTGGCCGGAGAACATGTGTGCTTGAAAATAGAGTGCCCTCTTGGGCTGAGGCTACTTTTGAGTAGGGGGCACTGATGCATTTGGATGGAACTGCCCACTATAGGGTTAATTGATAAAGAATTGCGGTTGCTAAACCATATTCAGTCTTTTGCCTTGCAATGTGTGTCTTTCTGAGGCTTAGAGAATAGATGCAGTTGAAGTACCAAGTGGGAGTGAGGTGAGGAATCAGATCACCTCTGTTTAAAAGTGGTCATTTATTAAGACCTCACTCTGAGCCAGGGACCCTGTTAAATGCTTTAAATTCTTTTTTGCCTTTAACCTACATGGATACTCTATGACAGGTATATGATTATCTCTAATTTATAAATGATCTCTAATTTTCTGAGGTATGGAGAGGTAAAGTGAATTGCCCAAAGTCACAAAGCTTATAAGGAATGGAACTGGAGTTTGAATCCGGGTCTGTTTGTTCTCCTTTTAATGCATATCACAATTCCTATATAATAATTAGTGTCACCATTGACTGTCGCTACCACCAAAGCAACAATTGACATTGACTGAACTCTTACTGTGTACCAGATGCTGTGCTAAATTGTCTTGCATAATTCTTACAACTAGGCTGTAAGGTACACCTGTCCCTTGGTATCTCAGTCTTCCCGCTTACCAAAATCTGCAGATGCTCAAGTCCTTTATATAAAATGGAAAGGCATATTCAATAAAGTATATGTGCAATTCTTCCATATACTTTAAATAATTTCTAGGTTACTTGTAATACCTAGTACATGTGTACTATTTATGTGCTATGTAAATAGTTGCTATACTGTGTAGTTTAGGGAATATTGATGAGAAAAAATCTCTTTGTTCAATACAGATGTAATTTATTTTTTGAAAAATTTTTTCATCTGCAGTTGGTTGATTCATCAATATGCAGAATCTGTGGATTCAGAGAGCTGTAATTCTGATTGTCTCTATTTAGAAATGCCAAAACAGAGGCACGGAGAGAGTAAGTAATTTAAT
>PVHX01019797.1:18846-33683 GCA_004024805.1 Geosciurus inauris
CTCACATACTTATTTATTCATTCATTTATCAAGCTTTCAAAGCATGCTGTGTTCTGGGTCCTGTGGTAACAGCTGGGAGAAAGTCAGATTAGTGGTATGGTTTCTGTCTTCAAGGCAAGCATAGGTGTTAAACCTTAGCAACCTCCACGGAGAAGATCCACTATTGTGTACAGCCCACCAACCTACATGACAATAACCCCTGCCCACATGGGAAAATCACTGCAGGCATTAATAAATAAAACCCTTCCTGGTACTCTGTATCCATTAACCTGCATCCATGGAGGCAATACTTGAAATATTTAGGACCCATAGCAAAGTCCCAATTGAGTCAAAGGGATGTTGATTTTATTCTTTCCTCAGATTGGTGCCCTCAGGGACATGAGAGCAGTGTCCATCCTTATCTTCTCATTTCCTCCCTTTCCTCCTTTGCCACCACCATATGCATCCCTGGCAAGTCTCAAGGTCAAGGACAGGTCAGAACATGACACAGATGTTTGAGTCTTCCTTCTAAGATATAATTCTAAAAGCTCCCAGAAGTCCTCAAGGGGGCTAGCTAGGCTCTGTCTAGCTGTCATCAGGGGGCTCAGAATGGATCCTGGCTGCTAGGAGTTGTCCTCTAGGTGTGATGCCAAGAGACAAATATACTGTTGCGTGTAAAATGATCTCAAAGCTTTCAAAGACTTGGAAGCCCCTAAGGCTCTATGGGGAACTGTTGAGAAAGGGGAGGAAAGAAAGTGAAGGTCTTGGATAGACTGTCTGAGACATTCTGCTGGTGGGAAGGAGCCCATTTCCCAGCACTGGAGGGTGTTGGATCCTTCATGGGAGTCACTAGGGATCAGGGCTGGGGCATATAAATTCCAAATGAAGCTTAAGCTAATGACAGCACCAATCATGGAGCACCTCAATAGTGCTCGAATGCAGTCTCTCCTGAGCATGTGCATCCAATCTTTTGAAAGAGGGATTTAGTCTTAGGGCCACAGGCTTCTGGACACCCTTCTATCCTTAGCCACATTTCTCTCCATCACCTCCTAGCTTTCATTTATATTCAAATTACTACCAGCTAGTGGAGCTAAAGATCCACACACAAGTTCCTGAAGGAAAGTGAGATTTTCTTTCCCCTTCCTGAGCTAGGATGGATAATGAGAACTAAGGGTCAAAGAGGATTTTTGCATATGAAAATGCAGGTTCTGGTTAATTGCATTTAATATGAAAAAGATGCTCTGCTATTCTGGAAACAATGTGATCTATTTTTTTAAAAATCTTTTTTGTTAGTGCATAGTTGTACATAATATTGGGGTTCATTTTGACATAATCACACATGCATAGAATATAATTTTCTCCACTTTGATCCAAAGTCTTTGCTTTTTCCCTGCTTTCCTCCCTCTGGTTGCTTCCCTCTCTCCACTCCACTGATCTCCCCTCTATTTTCCTGTTGCCTATGTTTATTTAATCAATTAACCAATTATTTTTGGCTTTAAAAAATAACTTCAATGACAGATCTTGGCTATATTTGTAATTTCTTTGGAAGGCAGGTGAAAGTTACAGGGGTAGGATTTAAAGGCCCTCTTTAGGGGACCCTTTGAGTGACAGCTGTTTAGGAGTAGTGTGTGGTGTGGGCTTCCAGGAAAGAGTAGGGTTTTGTCTTTTCTTTGTTTGCAGGTTACTCTCCTGAAACAAGTGATGGATGGTTTGTTTGCTTCAGCCCAGTAATTGTCCACAGATGGGATTTTAGGGGAGAGCTCAAACCTGTAATTTCTTACTGTTCTCAAAATCCTGCTTCAGCAGGAAGCATGAGGGTCTCTCCATTTTGCTATTCATGAATGTGTCTGGATGCCATTTCACTCAATGTGAGGAGTCAGAATCTTGCCTGCCATTTGTCCTAGTAAGGACTAGCTTGGGTTCAGAGAGGGTAGTTTGCCGAACTCAGGGTCTGCCTTGCTGGCACAGAACTTGAACCCAGACATTTTTGAGCCACACACTTGAACTGATTGTCTGCTGGAGTACTAGGTAAGCAGTGGTACTAATTTTGTGTTTCCCGTGCCCTGCAAGGCCTAACTTCTCTTTGATATCACTATGGCAGGCCTTAGTGAACTTGGGTTGTGGTTCCTGGGGAACCTATCATTGATACTTTTAGTCTGGGAGTTGGGGGTCCCTTTATGTATCCCCAGAATGTCTGGTACTTCCCCTATCATTATGTTTATTATACTTAATGCTTGTTTTTTAAGTTAAAATTGTATTTTTACAAAAACGTGTGATTTTTTTTTAAGTATGATGTATGACTGAACTTCTCTCCTTATTGATTTATTGAACAAGTTTGCATTTGTGTCTATAATGAGCCAGGCTGGGGACTGAGGATTTGGTAGTGAAAATATTCTAACAAGACAGAAGTATATGGGGTGAAAAAAAACTCCTCTTAAATCAATGATCTCACTCTGTCTCAAGTCTTACTCCTTTAAAGGAACCTACTTTTAATAATTTAGAGCAGAAGTTGGCAAACTATGACCTGAGGACCAAATCTGGCCTGCCATCTGTTTATTTAAATAAAGTTTTATTAGAACATAACCATCCTCTTGCTTATGTCTGAATGTTCTTTAGTTGCCTTCACAATATAATCACAGCATCAAGTAGCTGCAATAGCAACTGTATAATTTGCAATGCTGATGATGTTTATCATCAAGCTCATCACTGAAAAAAGTTTTCTCACCACTGCTTTAGAGGGTGAACATTTCTTTATGTGTGGATCTTTTATATGTACAAATGTATGAATGTTTCTGTTTATACATTCTTACTGAAATGAGGTCATGCTATATATAAATGTATGTAATAATATGTAATCTGTATTTTTCAATTTGCTTGCATAATTGTCTGGATCCCAAATAGAGAAAACAGAAAATCTGTTCGCTGACTTCATGTTAGCCTTTAACATGGTGTCTGATACATTTCAAGTGCTCCACAAATATTTGTTAAATTGAATAAATGAAAAGAACCTTGTTATTTTTAGTAAAGTTCCTATTATTTACTTAAAAAAATAATTGGGAGCTTACTCAAGGTTATTCATCTCCCACACTGATATTCCATTATGATTTCTTAGGATGAGAGAGAAAAAGAAACAATTTTAGTTTGTCCCTTAGGAATTGTGTAGACATGCCTTATGGGTCTGAACCACCTTTTGAGTGGGTTGAGGCAGCAGACAGGCTAACAACTAGCCATTTGTGGGAACACAGGTATTCCCCTATCAGTATGGTAAACTCTGTGTTGAAACACCGGTGAAAACAAGTAGCCTTCTTCCTTTGGTAATTTTGTATTTTGTTGTGTGAGTACATGGATTATACTGGTCCAATGCCCAAGATCATGCTATATGTAGGTATGTTGTTCATAAGTGAATGTCTTATTATTACTTTGTAGCTTGTACAATTGCTGAGGGGTGTTACTATAGTTTGGATAGTTATAGGTCCATGTTTTAAATAGTTTGGTTCTATTGGGAGGTACAGTGAACTATTAGCAGGTGGGGCCTAGTGGGAGGTCCTTGGGTCACTGGAGGTGTGCTATTAAAAGGGATTGTGAGACTCAAGCTTTCAGTCTTTTTTTGCTTCCTAAAGCATGATGTGAGCAGTTTTTTCTGACAGGCACCATTGCCATCTGGCGCCCTCACCAGAGACCTAAACCTGTGAGACCACCAACCGGTCTTAAATTGGACCCTCCAGAACCATGAGTTAAATAAATATTTTATCTTTATACATTAATTGCCTCACATATTTTGTTATAGTGACTGAAAACTGATGAATATAGATATTCTCCACTAAACAGTAAGAATAATGTATTAAACCGCCTGTAGGGATATTTATTTCCACTAAAGCAGGGGAGGAGGGTCGCTTTCTTGTCTTGTATATTGCTTTCTATGATTTTGGCAAATCCCTTTTCTTGGATATCAAGGGAATGGTCTTAGGTGGCCTAACTTATTTAAATGGCTTTCTTTTCTTTTTTCTGTCCTATCTTCTGAGGCCCTAAATTCTCACCGTCACATTTTGGCAAAGCTTGACATGCAAACAGAGTAGGTGTGTTGCCAAGTGAGAGAAGGTGTGTGGGCACCTGGGAACCTACTTACCAAAGCCTTTCCCAATATTTCTATGCAGGGGGAAATTTGGGCATTTCCTACCATCTGGCCACTGCTTGCTGTTGATCTTTCTCTTTCCATGGCATTTATTTGGTCTGGGGACATGGAGTGGATCTCAGGAGGGAAAGCATGTCTGCAGTCAGATTCTTTCTCAGTGGCTGTGACTTGTGGCCTCCTGGTGAATCTGGATTCCTTCTTTTTCCTCCAGCCTCAGTGAGCATGTTTGGATGATCACAGCACAAAACAAACACTTATATTTGCAGGAGTAGAGACCCTTTCGAACCATCTCAAGAAATCTGTTTGTTGTGAGGCTACAGCTGACCTGGAACCCAAGCTGGGAGGGAGGAAGATGTGGGGCAATCCTAGGGGTCAGCTCCTTTTTATTTGCTCTCTCTCTGGTGGTGTCTGCTTCTTTCTACTGTCTGTGTAGTTCTTTTTATCCTATTTTCCTCTGCTTTTTAGTATCTCCAGTTTGCCATGTCAATCTGCTTTCCTACCAGCTTCTCACCATTTCTGTTTTATATTCCTATCTCTCTATCTGATCACACTGAGAAACACACATATTCTCATTGGTGGTGGTGATTCTTGCCTACTGAAGTGCCTAGATGGCTGTACAAATAGATTGAATGAGCCCTTCAAGTGGTTCTGACAAATTCTCTTTAGGTAGAACACAACTCCTTGGTTGAGAATCATTGTTACCCACTTTGACTTCTTCCACCAAAATTCAAGAAGTTTTCCCCCTGTATTTCTCAGACATTTTTGTGCATACCAATCACCTGGAGGTCTTGTTCAAGTGCTAATTTTGATTCTTTTAAAAAAATATTTATTTTCATACCAGGGATTGAACACAGGGGTGCTTTATCGCTGAGCTACATTCCTATTCCCCCTTCCTTTTTAAATTTTGAGATGGGGTCTTGCTAAGTTGCTGAGGCTGGCCTCAGACTTGCCATCCTCCTGCCTCAGCCTCTCAAGTCACTGGAATTATAGGCATGTGCACCAGTCCTGGCCAGATTCTGATTAATTAACTCTAGATTGGGGCAGGATATTCTGTGCCTCTAGCAAGTTTGGAAATGATCCCATGCTGCAGGTTGATGGAACACATTTTGAGAAACTGGGGTCTTGAGCCATGGTGGTCAAATTGTAGTGTCCATCAGAACCATGCAGAGAACTTCTTCAAATGAAGATTCTGGGCATACTCAACAGAGTTTCTTATTCTGTAGGTGTGGACTGGGACCTGAGAATATGTATTTGTAACCAATTTCTAAGAGATGCTGATGCTGCTACTTTGTGACTACACATTGAGAACCATTTCTCTAAAGCTGTGATGTCCAGCCTTGGCTTCATGTCAGAACCAATGAGTGAGCTTTGCAAAATACATACACCCAGTCCACTTCCCCTCAGCCTGATTTAATGGGTCTGTGGAGAAGCCTTGTACCTGCATGTTTAAAAAGATCACCAGATGATTCTAATGGGCCACCCAAGTGAGAAACCTTACAGATGTCAATGTTCCAAGTTGACCTTTTTTTTCAACCAGTCCATGAAATTGACTTCTCTGGAACAAGTTCTAGTTTGTGGTCTAAATAGCCAGGGTCATGAAGGACTCATTTGGGTAAGTATAGCATCCCAGGCTAAAAATGCTATGAGTGGGACAGCTGCTGTTACAAGAAGCCATAGCAGGAAGAGGATTGAGGTTAAAGCCCACAGGTGATAACAACACCAGATTTAGGGAATTGCAATGGGGGATTCAGTGTAGTTGGTATGTTCTTAGTACAGAGTAGACATCTGAGCACCTGTGACAGTGGAGGCAGTTCTAGTCATAGGTGTTGCTATGGTTGCTATTCTTTACTTATGGCCTGAGGTCCATGGCAGCTACTCTGAAGGGCATCGCCAACATATTTTATGGCACTAGGAACAAAACAAAATTCATGCTGCCTAATATCGCCAGTCTTCACGCTCATTAATTACAAAGCTGCCTGACTTGATCCAGTTACTGGTCTGAGTCTGTTGGTTTTGGGACTATAGCTCTCTCACCTAAGCCTCCTGAATCTCAGTTAGTATCTGGTGCATGGTATTAGCTTCCTGTTAGGGGAAGGGTTAACAGATACACGCATGGTCAGGTAAAGTGGTATGATAAAGTTGCTCTTTGTGCAGCTCCACCGCAGGCTCAGTCTCTATCTTAACCTCATGGAGGGGGTCTTTGGGCGATTTGCTTGCATCTCTGGAAAATTGCTCAGTAATACCTAGCTGGCCCCTGTGGTACTGAAAAGGTAAACAATTTAATACAATCACCTTATTTTATGAATAGGAATGCTGAGGCCCAGAGAGTGAAGGAACAGATCTTTGCATGTTGAATTATATGATTCATCCCATGGCTTAATATCTAAATTAGGCCATCAATATGGTTACAGGGGACAGAAACTTCCAAATTTGGCTTCCTCTTTTATTAACACATTTATAAAGTGCTTAGCACAGTGCCTGGCACACGTTAAAAAAAATCATTACTATCCTGCTCAGACAGTGTTATCTGTCACAGTGACTTTAGAAACTGGTGCTTTTGTTAATTCCAGTTCATGACTAAGTAAAGCTAGGCTAAGAAAAGCTAAGATGCATTCAAGATCACACTGATAGTAACTGTGAGGGCCCAAGAAATTGGATCACTGAACCATATTCTTAACCAATGTGTGTTCTCTGTATGCTTTGAATGAGACCATTTAGGATACCCTCTGCAAGAAAGCATAAATGAGTGAAAAGCAGGTAAAATCCAGTGTTCAGTTTCAATGTAGCATGGTTCCTTCAGTGAAAGCATGAAAAGGATTATTAAATTCATGCAGTACCAAGACCAGATGGGATCCCTGACTGCTGTGTTAAAGAGCTAAGGTAGCAAGCCCCTTACACCTGAACTCTTTCTCCATTTCCCCTGTGTACTTCAGGTATGGGTGGTCTTGGTGCTGTGCTTGAGAAGAGAGCCTGGAAATAAGGGGCTGGGTGACATAATGTAATTTTAGAGCTCATAAAAAATTTAGTGGAGTCTTTTTTTCCCAGAATCATGCTTGAAATATTCCTCAACTTCTATGGCCCAAATGAACACAAGACCAGTATTTCTTGGAAAGAATAGCCCCCCTGCCCCCGACCTGAGTAACTTTTTTATCTTAATTTATCTTAATTGATGCTATTTCAGATCTTGAGGAGGCATGAATGAGGAGAGTCTTGGAGGATGTTGTATGGTCTAGTTCCAATTACTTATCAGAATCTGTGCCATTTCCTATGGTCACCAATAACAAATGAACTCCATATCATTTGTCTTCGTAATAGTGTGGATTACCTTAGAATATTGCTGGCAGGGAAAATCAGCTAAGAGGGTCAGTTCAAAGGAACATAGTAAGTGGAGAAAGACTCCAAATATTCCAATGAATGTAAGTGGACTAGCCCTTTTCTATGAATGCATTTGGAAATTTCTATAGATTGCAGGGCTAAGCCTTCAAATTGGACCTGGAGCCACACAGATTTATACTTACTTCTTTGATTCAGGAGTATGGACAGGAAAATGAAGGCATTCACTCTTCTTGGTGATTAGCTGGCTGCCAGGAGAATGTGCAGAAAGGATTTCCAGTCCCAGGAGCCCTGAGAAGCTGCCTTCAATAGCTTTTATAGTCTCAGTGCTTCAGACTTTAATTTATTAGACATTTGGTGGTTGAAGATGATTTATTTTCCCCTGGCTTGTTTTCATTATCTCAGGCACTTGAGATGGGAGAAATTTAGAGACCAGGAAATAGGAAAGGAGTTCTTTAGGTCTTGGCTACTCATACTGTGGTCTCTGGGCCAGGGAGTTTGTTAGAAATGCAGAATCTCAGGTCCCTTTCCAGACAAATCAAATCAGAATCTGCATTTTAACAAGATGTCCAGGTGATTCTTGTGCATGTTCCAGTTTGAGAAGCTCTGCTCAGCTCGATAATGCCTCCTGCAGGTCCTGAAAATGCTCGCAGAGTGTTGTAGGCTACACTGACCTAAGGTGCAATTTTAACATGTGTACTTGGTGTGGTTCTTGGTACATCCTCCTTATCATCATAATCACTATATCATCATGAACAGCACTGATTGCATGCCAAGCACACCTTGATGTGCTTTGCAAATATTTTGTCACTTAATCTTCAGAAAAACTGAGAAAAATATTGTTATCCCAATTTACAGATAGAAAAGGAAAAGGGACATGGAGAGGTTGATACAATTTTTTTTTCCTTATAGCTCAATGGAATTGAAATTGAATAACAACTTGGATGAAGCACTTTTAGGGCAATGAATGAAAAGAACTTGGTCTTTAAGGTTGGATAGACATGAGTTCAGTTTTGATTTGTTCTGCATATGGGCAATATAGCCTTAGAGGTATTATTATATACCTTAATAATTGTTGTGAGGGTTAAGTTCAATAACCTATGTAGGATGTTGAAGCAGAATTCCTGGAACATAAATGCCTTTCCTTCTCCTTTACGAATTCCTCCTCCTTTCCTTCTCTTCCATCCTCCTACCCTGTGGTAGCTTCCGGCTGGCTAACACTGGTTCATCTTTTGGCGCTAAGGACCTCTGCCTGTATGAGGTATGTAGAACTGAGGTTTTATAGTGCATTTATAGTTTTAAATGTAGTTTAGAAAGAACTGTAACATGAAGCCTCATATCAGTAGTCAATTGGTTAGTAAGCATTCATGATTTCAGCGCTTAGCTCCAATATTTGCTTGGATTGACGTCTATTCCATAAAAGAATTTAGATTCTGGTCTATATTGAAAGCAAATGTGTTTAGGTGAAATGGTAGAAAACATTTGGGTTCAGCACGCTACCTTGAGTACCATTACTCGTTGCTGTCATTATGACCTAATGATGTTTGAGAGTAAAACAGAGCTGAGGTTAAACACTCAGATTCAGGGGCAAACAGAGCACATCGGATTCTTGGTTCTGGTCTGACTAGTTGTATGGAACTGGAAAGCTATCTAACCTTTCTGTGCCTCAATATAATCAGGTATAATATGGGGTTAATTAAGCCTACTTGTTAGGTTATTATGGGGATTAAATGAGTTGATGGATGTGCAGCTCAGAGAATAGGCCTGGGCCATATCAACAGCTATGTAGGTGGTGGTTTCTATGGATCTGTAGCCACTCTGACCCCCATCTCCTCATCTGTGTAACAGGGATAATCCAACCTCTCATAAGGTACAAAGATTAAAAATGACCCCCCTCCCCCAAATGGGTGTAGCATAGTGCCTGGCATGAGAAGGTACTCTGTGTGATACACAGTCTCATTTTGAAGAGTTAGCCATGTACTTGCATTCTGCATTTATTTACCTACTTTAGGGATACCAAACTGGAAATTTTTCTAAGACCCAATTTACTTTTCTCATTGGTCTCATTAGAAGAATCCCTAACAAGAGAGGTAGATATCACATGAGCTGAAAACTACATCATGAAGTAGTAATAGTAATAATGGAACAGGCTAGGATGCTTTCCAAATCCTCTTCGGAGAACTCACACTCCTCTCTGGGGCAGTGGCAGGGCAGATGTTAACTGAAATGTCCTTTAGATGAGGGGATGCATCCATGGCAACTAATGAGACTGGAAACAGGCCGGGGAGCATCCACTGGCAGTGGGTCAGGTGACAAAATGATGGAAATGGCATTCTTTAAATGCTCTTCTGCCAATCATCAGCAAAGCCTGGTATTCTAATGGCTCCAGGTGAGGGAACCATAGTGAAGCACAGTGGACTTATGCAGCTAATTTCTTCCTAGCACTGGGATCCGTCAAGTCAACATCAAGCTTAACTTCATAAGCCTTCTGAGAAGTGGTAAGGCACAACGTGACATTTTTCTTATGGTGGAACACGGTGCCTGTCTTGCAGCTAGCTCTCCCTGTTGCTTCCCTCCTGCCAACCTTCATGAAGCCTGTCTCTTTCCCTCCCTCTTCTCATTCTGAAGCTCTTTCTTTTAGGACCCTCTCTAGTCTGTCAAAATGAGGCATTTAGATGACTCATGAGGATTTTAAATGATGAATTGTGTTGCTTAAGATATTTCTCATCCTTGAGAGCATTTATATATTAAATCTCCTTAAAGACTGAAAAGCACGTAGCTGGGGAACACAGCTACATGCTTTTGACCTCCTCGTACAAGTTGCCTCAACATCCATAGGGGATGTGTTTTTGGTGTAGGACAAAGCACCATTTTCCTCCAGGTACATTTCATTTATCTTCAGAGCCTGCGGGAACATCCAGTTATTGACGTGGCTTCAAGAAAAGCAGTCTTTGCTCCACGTGAACTGCTTTCTGTCCTTACTCTCTTGCTCCAGTAGCTCTTGACTTTTAATTTGGTTTCTCCTCTCTGCTCCGCCGAGCCTGCCTGTGGCTCACACAGGTTTCATGTAGCTGCACAACTGGGTGTGAGGACATGAGAGATTACCAAACGCAGGGAAAGAAGCCTACATCGGTGCCTCAAATGACAGGATGTCTCGTTTCAGAATGTCTGCAGACAGCCTCAAAGTCAGTTAGTTCAAATTGTACTTGGGCATTTACCATGATTAGTCAATTGCAAGTCTGTGCTTTTGGCTTCTCCTTGTTCATTTGGAAGATTACAGTTTACACATGGAAGGCAGGTAGGCCAGTGGCTCCCAAATCTGGTCCCCTGGGAACTTTTTGGAAGTCAATTACGAGGCCCTACTTCAGTGTCACTGAATCAGGGTCTTTGGTGATTGGAGCCCAGGAATCCTGGGAATCAGTATTAAAAGCATGTTTTAGTCAGATTTTTCACTGTTGTGACTAAAAGATTTAACTAGAACAATTTTAAAGGAGGAAAAGTTTATTTGTGGGCTCACGGTTTCAGAGGTCTTAGTCTATAAAAGGCCGGCTCCGTTCCTTGGGGATTGAGATGAGGCAGAACAACATGGCAGAAGAGTGTGGCGGAGGGAAGCAGCTCCCAGCCATGATCAGAAAGCAGAGAGAGAGTCTCCACTTTCCAGATACAAAATATATACCCCATAGCCACGCCCCAGTTTCCATCTGCTCCAGCTACATCGCATCCTCCTTTAGTTACCACTCAGTTAATCCCATCAGGGATTAATCCAGTGATTAGGTTAAGACTATGATTCAATCATTTCTCTTCCAAACCTTGCATTGTTTCATATGTGAACTTTTGGGGGACACCTCACATCCAAACCATAACAAAGCAACAACAACAACAACAGAAATTCTGATACACAACCAATCGGCATCTAGCCCAAGTGGCAACACTTTTTAATGTATCCCTATTGAAACTTAGGCACAAGAAACTTGGCCAAAGTCCCAGGATGAGTCTGGGAGCAAATGCCATCCACATCTGGCTTTTTGATTATCGTTAGCTTTTCCTTCAACATGACCACTTAGAAGGTGTTGACAGCAGACTGGTGGGAAGGTGCCAAAGCATTTCCTCTTGAAGCAGCTGAGTGGCTACTTTCCTGCAATCAGTATTCACAAGCCTCATTCCGTTCTATTAGTAATGGCTTTTAGTTGTATAATATCCCACTAGGCCTACTTTTTCTTTAAAGGGCTTTCTATTATAGTTAAAGAATACTTCATTGTTGCTTGATTTCCAAATCAAGTGTGCATAAATAATTTATTGATGCAAGGTGGCACTCAGACAATTTTTGAAATTGCTCCATGTAACTTTATTAAGTACAGAAGCTGGAATGCTAATTTATCTAATTGAAAAGGGGAGAAGGATCTATATCTTGTTAGACCATTCAGGTGGTAAACGGCATTGCCCCCCAAAAGTCCTAATCTCTGTTTTTAGTCATCAGATTTAAATTGTAAATGAAACATTGTCAGTACATTAGAAAAGTGCATGTCATGTTTTGTTAACATAATCAGAAAAATGGAGTTGCTACAAACCCTTTCCCCATCTGCCAGTCATTGTATTAAATGCTTCTGCAATTTTATTAGAATTCTCTGTCTCTGCAGATGCCAGTCAGCTGTGAAATTGAAATTGCAAACTGAAATATTACATTTTCATCCAGAGTGGAGACTGAGAAAGTCCATTTTTTTGGCAGGAAAAGAAATGGCATGACCTTGTCCACTGGGTCATTCTCTGTCTGTTCTTGAAGGAAGTCTTGGGTTTGTGCCTTAAAAGGGAGGAAAGAAAGGGGTTGTGCATTTCCATTGGCTTTCTCTGACAATCTAATCAACAACAACATGCCCCAGTTTGCAGATGGAGAGTTTCTGAGTTTTTCCATGGAACCCATTTTTTCTTTCTTCTTTCACTGAGTGAATTGAGGGTGCATGGAGAGATTTTGATTCTTGAGAGGGGCCGGAATTTCAATGAAATGTTAGCTGTAAAGTTTCAAAGTTTTTCAGTCAGTAAGGAGGTTTAATGGCAGTGATAACTATGAGTGCCAGCCTGTGGTAACCTGAACTGGTCCTGAAGCAGTGGTCAAATGGACCGTTGGATTATCTTTCTTGAAAGGCTCTTTCCTTTCTTCTTCCCCTGGGTAATTTGAAGTCATTCTTTTAGTCTTACTTAAATGTCACTTCCTCTTGGAAAATGTCCTCCATTCACCTCTTCCACTCGCTTAAGACCAGGTTATTTGTCCCTGATTTGAGCTACTATCACCTCTACTCATGTTCTGATTTTCTCACGTAAACGTCTATTTTCCTTGATTGATTATAGACTTTCTGAGGATCAGAGATGCTGGATATCTTGTTCATTATTGTGTCTCCAGGTTTAGACTAGTGCAAGCATGTATGAGTTGGATGGGTTAGTATTGGTTAAAACATAAGTGACTAAATAAAAGTACTTGCAGAAATGGCTCAGGTTAGAGGTATCGGGAAAACAGGAAGATCAGAACTAGGTTAAGGAGATATAGAATGGAATTCCAAAAGATGGAATAAAGCCTGGCAGACAGAAAAATTACACTAATAACATGAAGGGCAGTCTCTGTTGTCACAGTTGTAAATTCTGAACTAGATTTATGGGCGGAGAGGGAAAGTTGAGGTGGGTCCTTTACCTTCAATTTCAAATATGTTGTGATACTTGTGTAAATACTGTGTAGTTCAGAAGGAGATGATGAAGATGTTTTTCCCCATGTGGATGAGTTGTTAAACTCTAGGTATCAATATGAGTTGAAGAGATCTGGTCTAACACTTTTTAAGTTCAGCACTGAGCCCAGCTAAGTTTCTCCACAGTGCATTTGTGCTATCATATAGGCATGTCTTGAACATTGTTGCACTCAAGCTTCAAAAAACAATCCCATGATTATGAGCACCATTTTAGTTTTCCTTTTAGAGATGTGGAAACTGAGGTGCAGAGCTGCAAGGTCATGCTGCTGAGGAGTGGTCTATGAAGATTGGATTCCAAAGCTCACCAAACTTCTCACAATTAATGAAGATCTGCATCTCCACACAGGCCAGAATAGGGGCTTTATAAGACCTTAATGGCCTTGAGGCAGGACTGTCTGCTGATAGTCTGAAAATGAGGCAGCTGGAAGAGCTGGTCCTTGTCCCTGGGTGGGAGCTGTCTAGGAGTGGCATCTGCTGTTTGCAGCTCTACTGTGTAGCGCCTTCCGGCAGCTGGTGCCCACACTCATACTCCTTTTCTCTACTTAGAGGGCTGCTTCCTTGAAAATCCTATAAAGAGGGTAGCGAAGGGGTTCTGGAGCACCGTTGGTGATTATCTCCAGCTGTGCCTGAAGCTAGCACATCTGTGTGATGCTGAACAGCATGTGGCTTCCTGAGAGCTCCAGCTTCTCTCTGTACTAGTTTTGTGGCCTTTGTTTACTTTCCTGCTTGCCAAGACCGGATGAAAGGGACAGACCTCCCTCCAACTTGGGGCAACAAAATAAAAGCCATGAAATAGAAAATTCCAAGTGCTGCTGGCCCTCCTTCCTTTTTAAGGAGTTTCCAGGCATAGATAGTCATTGGTGTTTCCTCCCGATGGACACATCCATTGTTCTATCTATTTATTTATTTATTTATTTTTTAATTATTTTATTTAAATGCATTTCAAGTCATAGTACATATACAGAGCTCAGTTTTTCCAATTCTCTGGTTTCAAATCAGATAGAGTCACATTATTTGTGTCTTCATACCTGCACCAGGGGCAATAATGACCCTCTCAATCAACCATCATTACTATACGCATTACCCTTTCTTTCCTCCCACCTCCCCCCTGCGGCATCCAGAGCTCCTGCATTTCTGCTATGTTTCCCATTCCCATCCCCCTTATGTATCCTCATCCACTAATCAGAGAGAACATTCGGCATTTGGTTTTTTGGGATTGGCTTACTTCACTAAGCATAATGTTCTCCAATTCCTTCCATTTGCCTGTAAATGCCATAATTTTATTTTCTTTTATTGCTGAATAATATTCCATTGTGTATATGTACCACAGTTTCTTTATCCATTCATCTATTGAAGGGCATCTTGGTTGCTTCCATAGTTTTGCAATTGTGAATTGTGCTGCTATAAACATTTAGGTGACTGCTTTATTGTACTCTATCTCTCACCATGCACAAAACTCAATTCAAAGTGGGTCAAGGACTTAGGAATTAGACCAGAGACCCTGCGGCTAATTGAGGAGAAAGTAGGCCCAAATCTCCATCACGTTGGATTAGGCCCCGAATTCCTTAACAAGACTCCTTTAGCACAGGAAATAAAAACAAGAATCAATAAATGGGATGGTCTTAAACTAAAAAGCTTCTTCTCAGCAAAAGAAACCATCA
>PVHX01019798.1:0-33589 GCA_004024805.1 Geosciurus inauris
CAAGCCTTGCTCCATCTTGTGCGGGTAACAACAGCAGCGACAATCATAGTAATGCCCACTGTGCACACTATCCCCTGTGCTCAGTCGCTTTCAGAGGGAATTGCTTGATCCTCAGAGCAACCCTGTAAACAAAGTACCAGATTATGATTGACAGGGAACCAAGGGACAGAGAGAAGATGTGACTCCAGCCAGCAAGTGGGGCCCTAGGGATGGACAAGCAGGCTACTCTACAGGCCAGCTCTACTTTCTCTTTGCTGTGTGACCTCAGGGAAGATGATCACCCCCTCTGTTCCTTGATTCCAGCCCCTCTAGCAAGGCTCTGCTAACAGGCTATTGGGTGGGTGGAGGGAGAGGGTGCACTTCATGGAGGGGGCACTCATCCACCATGGTGACTGCTGACTTCATAGGAGGACATGCTTCTCCCCCGCACTTGTCCCCAGATGCAGGTTTGCTGTGTCAGGGGTGAGAAAGGGGAACTGGCAGGGCTGGGTGGGGTGGGAGGTAAGGAGCTTCCCGTTCACCCTCCCCCCTCCACATGCCGACTCACGTCCTTTCATGCTCTTTCCCCAGCCCCCTGGATTCCTGGCCTCTCTGGAGCCAAGGAGTGGCGATGAGGTGGTGGGGAAGGCTAGCAGTCACCCCAGCGGAGTCCAGGGAAGGACTGAGACTTGCCTGCGCCCCTATACCATGCCAAGCCAGCGCCGGCCGTGTGCTGAACGAATGAACGCAGGGGATCCTTGTGAGGGCCCCAAGGACAAATGGATGAGGTCAGGCTCTATAGGGTGGCGCAGGACCTGGGTCTGCGTTCTTGGGAGGCTCCTGGGATCCCCAGCTCCCACCCTTTCAGCCGCCAGCTTCTCCATCTTCCTCTTGGCCAGCCTCACCCTGAGTTCGTTTGGCACAGCCCACCCAAGCTGTGCAGTTTCTCAGGCCCTTTCTGTGCCTGGCTCAAGGCCAGCACGGTCTCCAGCAGCCTCACCCTCTTCCCACCCACCCTTGGGGTTCAAGGCTCCCAAGTCTGATAGGGGGTGAGGAGCAGGAGAAGCAGAGGAAACAGGAAGCTTTCCGAGAATCCCCGGCTAACAGGAGCAGAGAGGGAGTGGCTCCTGGAGTGGCTTGGGAGAGAGCAGGCTGTCCCCTGGGGACCTGGAGTGGGCCTCCGGGGGCCCCCTTAATGGATGAGTGTGGTAGTGGGAACCCCAACCCCGGCAGACCTGAGTGCACAGAAGCAGCTGGGAACTTTTCCACCTTCTAAATATTTGGACAGTGAGAGGGATGGGGAGCCAGGGCGGCCAGAGTGGGTAGCTAGGCCACCGGTTATTTTGAGAAAACTGTTCTATTTGTGCTCCAGGATCAACGTTCCCTCGGTCCCTCGTCTCCCCCCACAGCCTGTAGTGGCCTCAAGGAGGAGGACCGCAGCTGACCTCCCGCAAACGCGGGGCAGAAGGTTCTGACATCTGCAGCATCGGGCCCTGCTTGCTTTTCTGGCTCCTGTCCCCGGAAGACAGGGCAGACGTGGACAGGGCCGGCTCCGATGTCAGCAGAGGGAGCAGGCGACCGTGGTCTCTGCTTTGGACGGCGTTCCCACGGTGCTGCCGCTAGACCGCGGCGCGGGAGGCGCGGGAGGCACGGGCGCCACCTGCCCCTCGCCCCAGGCGGACAGCGGCACCCAGTTCCCCTCCTTCGCCGGCAGAGCGGCAGCGGGGACCCGGGGGTCCCTCCTCCCCGAGGCGGGCCGAGAGAGGGGTGTCTGCGAGTCGTCGCGGGCCGGCCGGAGGCACAGGCAGCAAAGCCAGAGCCGGAGTCGCTGGAACACGGCCTTGCGGAAGAGGATGAAGACCCAGGGATCCAGGATGGGGTTGAAGGCGCTGAAGCGGAAGGCGAGCAGGTCCCCCATCTCGCTGCCGTCAGGGGCGATGGCCTGCGTGAAGCCTCGGATCTGAGGGCCAGGAGCGCGTCAGGGAGAGCCAGGGTCCCGCCAGGGTCCTCCGCCTCCCCTCCTCCCCTCCCCGCTCCCACGGCGCACTAGCGGGTGCAGGAGGCGCCGCGGGGCAGGAAAGAAGATAAGAGCAAAACCTAGTCGCTCACGCATCCGGGGAGCAGAGGGAGGGAAAGCCCCAGGGCACTGCCAACAGCGGTCTAGAGGGAGAGGCTGGGGCGGAAACGTGGGTCCCCTCGCCCTTAGCAGCTGGGGGGACGCTGGGCTTGACCCTGAGGTCTAGGGCTCGCTAAGATGTGCAGCTCCCTAAGAGCTGCAGCTCTGTCCGGGCCCATTGATCTGAGTCACCATTGACCCCACGAATCCAGCCCAGCCTCTTGCATTTTACAGAAAGAGAAACTGAGATCCAGAGTAAAGGTGAGATGACCAGGTGTCACAGACCCTAGGGCTGCTTCTATGGGGGGAGGGCAGGAGATTCAAGTGCAGAAAACCCAGTGAGAGCTGAGGGAGCAGGGGGGAGGAGGTCAGCCTCAGGAATCAGAGCCCAGGCTGGAGACTTGGCTCTGTGTGATTAGGAGCGAGAAACACTGCCCCTCCTCTGTTAAAAAGGTGACAAGACAGGATCTTGGTGCTGTTCCCTGCCAAAGGCTTGTGGAATGGGTGTGTAAGCTCTTGTTGAAGGTCATCTGAGGAATTATCTCTAAGCCACTAAGCACCAGGGGGGCAGAGAGCAAGTGCTCATGAATAGCGAATGCTGTTGTTGCGGGGTAAGGGAAGGATGGGGATGCCCTTGATTATGGGGCGCTGGGGGTGTGGAAAAGAGGATACAGGGGGACAGGCATTGGAGGAGTCACATGGGGCTGAAGCAAATGAGGAGAGGCTTCTCCGGGAAGTCGGGAATCATTTGGCCAGGGACTAAGCCTCTGTTTGACCTCTTCAGAGTCTCAGTTTCCCCCTCTGTGAAATGGACAGAGTAATTAGAGGACAGAGCTGGGCGCTGCCGTCCTCCCCTCCCCCTGCACCCCAACTCCTGGGTACTCACCGTGAGGGGCAGGGAGCACACAGCCATGATGCCTGTCATGAGGGCCAGAAGAATCAGGTGGTCAACCTCGTCCTCGCGCGCCCGTGAGCTGGGGACCAGGGATCCCTGGTGGCGCCTCTGCTGGCGGTACATGCGGCAGAGGCTGAGGGTGACGGAGCCGTTGCACAGGACGATGGCAGTCACCAGTAGGGCCACAAGGCTGGCATAGGCTAGTGAGAAGGCACAGCCACCGGGCTCTGCTGAGCGCATGCGGATGAAGCACCAGCTGCCCGGGCAATACTGCTGGTGCTGACCCAGGCCCAGCAGGGGCAGGGCACAGAAGAGGGTGCAGAAAGCGTAGATGGCAGGCAGTGCCAGGCGGGCACAGCGTGGCCCATCCAGCTGGGCGTACAGATAGGGGTGGCTGAGCGCCAGGCAGCGCTCCACGGCCATGGCAAAGAGGATGAGCGTGGAGGCCAGGCCGAAGAAGGTCATGGCGAAGGCAAAAGCGTCACAGAGCGCCGGTGTCCCCCGGGCCAGCCCCAGCAGCGAGCTGTTGCGGGCATAGGCCACGAACACAGCCGGGCTCAGGAAGCACGTGCCTAGCAGGTCTGTCACCGCCAGCCCCGTGACCAACACAGCAAAGGCTGATGGGCGTGACCGTCGCCGGGCCCCTAGGATACCCAGTGCCAGCCCGTTGCCCACCACGCCGGCCACAAACATCAGGGTGCTGGTGGCTGGTCCTACAGATCCCCGAACGTAAGTGAGGTTCCTGCAAGAATCTGCCATGGCCACTGCTGTCTGCAGGCTGCCTGGAGGTGGGAGGTGCAGGGACGCTCAGATGCCCACCAAAGGCCAGCCGGGATCTGCCAGTCCACCCTTCAGCCGTCCGTGTGCCTGGCTGTGTCTTCTGTGTTGCTCTCCCCTCTGTCTTCGCTGGTGTCTGTCCACCTATCCTGTGGCTGTCTGTCCCTCTCCTAGTTCTCTCCTTCTCTGTCTGTCCTTCTTCTTCTGCTTCCTCAGCCCCTGCAGACCTCAGCAGCCTCAGTCCCCTGCCCTTGCTCCCACTCCGTGCGTCTCCAAGTCTGCGTTGATCTGTCAGCCTCTCCCTCCTCCTCCCTCCCTCCCTAGTCTGCTCGCCCCGGCTTTTTCATTTCCTCTCTCTGCCCCGCCCTCCTTCCCCTTGCGTTCTCCAGAGGCCCCCCCAGCGCCTTCCCTGGCTGCACCCCATCCCTCTGCTTGGTGCATCCATCTCCTGCGCCTGCCCTCCGTCCCCCCTCCGCTCTCAGAGCCACCTGCCACCTCCCCAGCTTAGATCTCTGCTCTTCTCCCCCCCACCCCGTGCCCTCCCTCTCTGGCCCCCAAACACAGTCCAGTCACCCCATTTGGGCTCCCCCTGGGTACCCGGACAGAATCTGAGGGGTGTAGCTGACCATTTGAGTGGAGAGCTTGGCCACGGCCTGGGCTGTCTTGGGGTGGCCTCTGGGAATCTATTCTGGGCTTCAGGCCCCAGGGTTAGGACATGGCCCAGGAATTGAGAAATGACCAGGAAATTCCTCCCTGATGCAGTGTTTTCCAGACACCACTGAGATTTCTGCTCCCTGGACACAATTCACTCCTTCCTGAAAACGGGAAGGAGGGGGCCCAGCCAGCGCGTCCCTGGGCTCCCAGCTCTCAAGCTCCAAGCCCCAGCAGGAACACCGAGGAGGCTGCACCTGGTGTCCCACTGAAGGTTCAGGCCCAGAGGACTCCTGTGGCCTATCATCAAGGGAACTCCTGCTGACCTCTTGCTTCCCACCACCGCGGCACTTCCGGGCCCCAGGCCAAGCTCTGATGACCTTGACCTCCAAGAATAATATTTTGGCCAGACGCATGACCGTTCAGGGCTCCAACATCACGGCAGCATCTCCCACCCTCCCCAAACACCACCTCCTGCTGGCTGGTGTGGTCAGTCCATGCGTCCCAGGTGTCTACAGTGGTCATAGCCTGGTCCCACTGAGTCGGTGAGGGAGACCTTCTCAGATACCCCTCATTTTTCAGGTCTGAGTGTAGAGATCACAAACTCAAGGACTCTTATGCATCAGGACTTATGTTCTTGTCCCAGTTTGACCACCTTCTTGCCATGTGGCCTGCCTGAGCAAGCACAGGAAGGTGGTGTGCCTCGCTCAGGCGTCTCATCTGTGCAAAGGGTAACACTAGTCTCACAGGCCAGTGGCCCACTGTGGCCAGCAGCTCCTCCCAGGTGCGTGTGGTAACAAGGGAAAATCCTATACTTATGTCATCTCAGACCCAAGGCCAAGAGGGATGCTCCTGACCCAGGGCTGGACTGTGGACAGCTGTAGCCTCGCACTCTGTCCCTGCCCTGGTGACCACAACCCCTTGCTCTTCCCCTGTCTCCCTATCATCCATGCTCAGCTGGCACCCCCAGCTTCCGGCAGGATGGATGCCCTGTTCCAGCCACTCCAGGGATTCCCCAGGGAACACATGGCCTGCTCTGGGAGTGCCTGTATGTACAGGCAGGCCTCCTGGCCATGTGGTGCCCCTCATGTCCTCCGGTTCCCAGGCAGAGCAGAGGGAACTCAGGAAGTTCTATCACATTAACGAGGATGACGCCTGGCAGGCCCGTGTCCTGTCTTGGCATCAGGGGGGCTGTGAGCAGGGGTGGAGCTCTGGTTCCTGGGGCCTTTTCCTGCTGGCTTCCTGTCCCCACCAGGATCATTAAACATTCAGGAAGTTCCCTCTGCTCCTGTGCCTAGGGGGAGGTGGGCAAGCCCGTTCCCTCCTCCAGGACTCAGTCTCCCCTCCTGTGTCCCTAGGGGCCACAAGTCCTAGCAACGCCACTTGTCAGTTCTGTGCTCCTGCATCAGAAGCTGGGGGGTGGGGTGGGCAGCTGTAATTCCTTCCTAATGAAGGACCAGGAGTCCCTGGAGTCCCTGCTAAGGCTGCACATACCTGCACACTCCTTCCTGGGACACCCTGCCACGTGCCTGGCTGTGGCCCAGCCAGGACTCACGGGGTGCTGCTCCTGCCCAGGAGCCACGGGTTGAGGTGTCACCCATCAGCACTGAGGGAGAGGTGGCTTCCGGGGCCAAGGGAGCCATGGAAGGAACTGCCCTGCGAGGGTGACTCAGCAACAGACTTGGCCTCCCTCAGGGACCCCAGGCAGCAGCGGGCAGAAGAGGAAGGACAAAAGGGAGACAGGGTACCCAAAGGGGAGGGAGATGGGGACCCAGGAGAGGGTGGGTGCCAGGGACTATGCACGCATGGCCTTGAGCTGTGATTTGGTGTGGGATTTGGAGGGCATGCGTGATTGTGCACGTGTGTGTGTGCACGCGTGCAACACTGAGTCTGTAGGGCTTGTGTGGTTGTATCTCCGTAGGAGGGCCAGTTTCTGTGTTGTGTATGGTACTGTGTTGTGACCACAGAGGACTCTGCAGGTGCGCCTGGCGTGGCCTGTGTATGAACATGATCTTTGCTACTGGGCATCGTGCATGGATAGGGCTGGGTGTGTTTGTGTGTGAGAGGATGTGTGTGTGCAAGCTCGCGTGTATCTTTGTAGGCATGGCTATGTCTACGTGGTGCACTGCCATGGTGCATGCCCTTGTGGTTGAGGTTAGTCTTGAAGGGTGCAGTGGGGTCTATTTGCGCATGTGTGTGTCTGTTTAGTGTAGGCTGGCTTGTATTTTATTTTATTTTATTTTAGATTGAACCTGGGGACGCTTAACCACTGAACCACATCCCCAGCCCTTTCTATTTCTTATTTTGAGACAGGGGTTCATTAAGTTGCATAGGACCTCACTAAATTGCTAAGGCTGGCCTTGAATTTAGGATCCTCCTGCCTCAGCCTCCTGAGTCACTAGAATTACAGGCGTGCGCACCGCACCCTGCTCGCTCATTTCTTCAAGGCTGTGTCTGCCTGGGTGTGTTTGCATGTGGAGGGGTCCCTGTGCTGTGGGTTTTGAAGTCATCTCCACCACTCACCGTCTGTCATGTGACCCTGAGAAAACGACTTCCCCCTGGCAAAACCTCGGTGTTCATTAAATGACTACCTTGAGCTTGTCGGGATGTCGTGTGATGAGAGACATGTCACCCCATCTGCCTCTCAGAAACCCCTCAAATCGCTGCTGGTGGTGTTATTACTCATTCAACAATCCTATTAGACTTGGGCTTAGAGGGCACCATTCGATGGGGAACAGGGAACGTCCCCATGGTATGCAGAGCCTGGGCAGGCAGGTCCTCAGCTGAGCCACCCCCTACCCAGCCAGGACTCCCATCTGGGAGGGAGCACCACCCGAACAGGCCAGGAACAGAGATGTGATGAGCCTCAGCCAGCGCCCCAGCCGCCTGCCCTGCTGCCTCTGGTCTGCTGCAGACCTGCCATCCAGCTTGCCCTGGGCCCGACCCTCTCCTGGCTCCCTGGTTTCCGTCCTCCTGGATCTGGTCCTGGAGGGAAATCGCCCCACCTCAAGCTCAGCACACAAGTGCCACCAGCTGCTCATGGCTGTCCAGCCACATGTGCCCTCTGGCTGCTGCAAGAAGCGGCTGCGTGTCCATGCAGACATGCCGCAGGGCCAGGCCCAGCGCCTACACTCTGTCCATTTTCCTCTGTCCATTGTTCTCGTCTCCAAATGAGCCCTCACCTGCCTGTCCGGCTGCTGCTCCTGCTGCCAGGGCTCTGCCCTGTCTCCTCACGGCCCTGGTTTGCCCGGGTAGTGCCCTCACCTGGTGAGACCCTCACTTCCCATCCTCCAGGCCCCTGGGAACCCCCGAGTTTTTCTGGAACAGTCCTTCACCAGATCCTCCAGCCTATTTCCACAAAATGGGGGCAAACAGAGTGGCGCTGGGGGCTGTTATAAGGATTAAGTGGGGTGGGGCTTAAAAGGACCTCAGTAAGTGATGGTGAGGGGACAGCTCAGGCTGGCTTGGTCTTCTCCCTCACAGTCCCCTCCGCCAGGACAAGCATTGCTCTAAGCACATGGGCTGGGGGACAGGCTGCAGGGGACACAGGGAAGACAGCCAGGGCGAGGGAAGGGAAGGGGACTGCCGTGAGCAAGTGCTTCCCCAGGCGGCCACCTCTCCCTCTTGGCCTGGCTCTGACCCCAGTCTGCGACTGGTCCCAGAGCTAATCTCACAGCTGGGGGTGACAGGAAAGAGCAGTGGCCACCAGAGCTGGTGCTGTTTGCAAAGTTGTAAAGCTAATAAAATTAATTGGGTCTGTGCTCCTGGCCCTTTCCCTTCCAGCTTCTGGCTTTCCCTTCCTCCCAGCCTCCCTCCCTCCCATACTCCTGGTGCCCCTCTATGCACCCCTCCTGCCCGCCTCTGCCCCCAGGCTCTAGCCAGTCGGCCCCCTTGCTTCCCTGTGGTTCCCTAAGACCAGCAAGGCCAAGGAGGTAGGGGTGTCCACAGCGCCCAGATTCCAGGGCGGGAAGGGTCTGAATCTCAACAGTCTGTTCTCAAGGAATCCCTACACTTCTGAGTGCCAGGATCCAGAATCCCAGCCAGACAAAGAGGAGGGACCCCCGAGACCCACAGCGTTGGAAGAGTCTGGAATCTCACCCTCAGAAGTCCTGGGCTCCTGGGTTCCTTCACATTTCGGGTTCTAAACTGCAAGGGTGCCGTCGGGGAGAAATTCCACAATCTTGGCTCCGACCTTCCCAGCATCTTTCCTCCCTCCTCCCCACCCCCAGCTCATCCTTGGCTCTCTCCAGGTCCCCCTTCTCCCCTGGGGCTCCCACAGACATGATGCAACCAGGCCGGAGCCAGCTGAGAGGTGGGAGGCAGAAGGGAGATGTAATTACAGCCTCTCCTGCCACCAGTCTACAGGAAGCTCAGAGTTGGGGCCCAGGGGACCCTAATCCAATGTGAATAATGGAGCACTCGCCAGACTCACGGAAGGCCCCCCTGGGAGGAGAACGAAATGAGCCACCACCAGCCGGATCCAGGGGTCCAGCCTCCACCTCCCTGGAGCTGAGGAGCTGGAGCACCAGACTCAGGCTGAGAGGAGAGGGGCAGGGCTTGCCAACTCAAACCCTCGGGCCAATAAGGTAAATTCAATAACAAACCCATGGCTCACCCGGGGGCCACGTCCCCCAGTTTCAATGGAAAAACAATATTTCACTTTTCATTTCACTCAAGCCCCAGCACAGCTTTCATCACGGAAGGTCCTCAGCTGCCTTACCTGGGAGACAGTGGGACATAGTGGGGACTTTGGCGGGAAAACCCAGACCCTTCCCATAGCCTGGGTCACCCTGTGAGTCAGCAGACCTCACAGTTCCATAGAAGCCGGAAACGCAGACGTGCATGAGAAGTATCTCTACTTTCCAATTTGGCAACAAAGTCAAGAATGTAATTAAACATCACATGAGCCAAAAGGAAAGAGAGGAAGAAAAAAAATACAACTGCAAGCTACATATGTCCTGTGGGCCACCAGTGTGCGCAGTGGGAACGAGGGCGAAGCCAGGACTGCTGCAAATCACTCCTCTCCTTGGATTTTTTTTTTTTTTTTTTTTGTACCGGGGACTGAACTCAGGGCACTCGACCACTGAGCCACATCCCCAGGTCTATTTTGTGTTTTATGTAGAGACAGGGTCTCACTGAGTTGCTTAGTGCCTCGCCTTTGCTGAGGCTGCCTTTGAACTTGTGATCCTCCTGTCTCAGCCTCCCAAAGTGCTGGGATTACAGGCATGTGCCACTGTGCCCGGCTTCTCCTCGGAATTTAATTTTTTCCTCTCAGTATGTGGGACTGCAGCCAGGGCCTCGGGTGTTAGGCAAGTGCTCTGCTACTGAGCCATCCCAGCTCTGAAAGATTGTTGAGTGAGGAATGGTACTCCTTAATTTGTCCCCTTTCCTTTCCTCTACACACACTGCTCTCTTGTGCGGGTCCCAAGTTTTATTACCACCATGTGCCAGGCCAAATGTCTCCTCCTCCAGGAAGCCCTTCCTGACCCTCAAGCTGAGTGAGGTGCTCCTTTTGAGTTCCCCAATCTCAGCCCCGCCCAATCTGCACACCATCTAGGGATAGTTGTGTCTCTTCCACAGGACTGAGCTCCAAAAGAGCAGGGCCAGGTAGGTCTCAGTTACAGCCATGTCCCCAATATCACTCAGCATATACAGGGCTGGTTACAGAGCAGGTAAGCAGGTGATTGGGACAACCAGATATGGAAACAAGCGGGCGGAGTGATTCCCGGGATGAGCCTGAGGCTCCTAAGATCCTCCAACCTTGGAGCGAAGAGAGGGGCGAGGCCAGTGGCGTGGCACAAGAGCCCAGAGCCCACAGTCCTGGCCCCAGTATCTCCAAACTCAGTGACTGTGGGACTTCCTTAGGCTCGGTTTTCCCAACTGTGAAATGGATATTGTGCAAGTAGTCTGCTGCTCTGTGGGGCTGTTAGGACAATTAAATAAGGTCCCGATCGTTTGGGGGGAATCCGTGAAGGGCAGAGCGCCAAGTGCTCCTTTTCCCCGAGGCTTGGTGGGGCTGTCCTCACTCAGCACCCACACAGCCCCCACTCTCTTCTCACACTCAGAAGGAATAAGAAGGGACGCAGGTCCCCCGAGGCCGCCCCAACGTCTGCGACTGTCTCAGGTTCCTCGAAAGCACAGGCACCACAGTCACCAAATTTATTGGATTCATACTTGGGCGAGGAGAGGGTAAACTGTCAGGAGTACTCAGAGCAGGACGCAAAAGAGGCGCTTGTCGCGGAAGGGATTTTCGGCGGCGGGTACCGGTGTCACCAGCGGGTCATCTTTGGCGTGCGTCTCACAGAAAGCCAGGAGCTCAGCCGCCGCCTGCGACACCTGCAGGTGCCCAGGTAGAGTTGTCGCTGTTCCGCCCTCGCGGCTCCGCCCCTCAGAGCCCCACAAAACCCGCCCTCCCTGCAAGGTCCCGCCCCTTGCCTGAGCCCCACCCCCTAGCCCCGCCTGGTTCCTAAGGGGATCCTCCCCCTGTGCTTCTGGGCCCCGCCCCCTACATGGCCCGAGCGGACCCCAGCCCCAGAGCCCCCGCCCGACTGGGCACCTTCATGCGGTCGAGGTTCACCTCCAGCTTCAGCTGCTCCACCGTCTTGCGGGCCTCGGCGATCTTGGCCATGTTGTTGGACATGACTGCAGCAGGGAACGGGTTAAACGCCAGGGAGGCATGGGGTGAGCACTGGGACACCGCTGGGTCCCCGGTGAGGGTGATGGAGGTGGGACCCAGTACAAGGGGTGTGAGTGAAAGAGTGCGTGAATAGGGTGCCAAAGACAGGTAGAGGAAGGGATGATGGCCCTGGAGGAGAGGGACCAGAAGAGAATGGCGGGGTGCATAGATGGGGGTATCTAGAGACGGGTGGGAGAGGAAAAGAAGGGTGAAGCCAGGAAGAAGGAGGGAGGGACGCACAGATGGGAGGCTGAGGGGCAGGTGGAGGGAGGGCCAGAAAGACAGGGCCACAGGTGCTATATCAGGATCTAGGGATCCAGGTGTCCTTCCCCCCCGGGGCTAGAGCAGGAGCCAGGAAGGGGGGGCCCCTCCCCAGGCCAATTAGTGGTGACTCCAGGGAGAACTGCGAATTAAGATCGCGGCGGGAGGGGCGCAGAGGGGGCCTCATTAGGGCTTTGGCAGCAGCTGCCCCCTTTACCACCCTCGGGGAGCCCCCCCATCCCATCCCTGGCCACCTCAAAGGCTCTTCTGCTCATTAGCAGCCAGAGGAGAGGGCTGGGGAGCCCAATCCAGCCAGACGCGAGGGAGTCAGAAAAGAAGGGGAGAGGGACAAATGGAGGGGACAAGGGAGGGACAGAGGGAAAGACAGGCATGGGGAAAATACGGAGATTGAGGAGAAACAGGTGGAGAGATGGGGAGGAATGGAGTGATGAGAGAAGGCGGCAAAGAGAGGGACAGATGGACAGGGAGGGGAGGGGACAGTGATGCAGGAGAGGCACAGTGGAGACAGGGACAAAGGGCAGAGACAGAGGGACAGAGAAGGAAAGGGACCCGAATAGAGAGAAACGGAGGGACTGGGGAGAGGCGGAGCACGGGAAGGGTAAAGATGGGGAGGATGGAGAGACAGAGGGAGAGGTGGCTGATGGGGAGGCAGCAGTGAGAGGTCATTCACTCATTCACCCCCAGGCAGGCAGACAGTGGCCGTGGTGCCAGCTGTGGAGACCAGGACCGGAGCCTCCTACCTGTTGCTGCTCGGGGCCGGGATGAAGAGTGGAGGCAGAGGCTGAGAGGCAGAGACTGGGTCCGGGTCCCAGCCCGGTCCCGCCCCCTCCTCTGAGGCCCAACCCCTCAGGACCCGCCTCCTCTCGCAGCCGCCACCAACTCCACCGCCCTGGGTCTGCCTCTGTCCCACGTCCCTCCAGCCCCTTCTCAGTCCCTCTGCTTGGGCTTCAGTTGCTCCTGTTTTCTGTGTCCCTTCCTCTCCGTCTCTCTCACAGGCACACAAAAAGACAGTCCCTCCAGGTGTGCCCTGTGCCCTGCTGCATTTGTGCTGCTGTCACAAGCCTCTCCCATGTGCTCCACACAACCTCTCACCGTCACGCATGCTCTTAGCCTGTCACTCGGGGTCACACTCGCCACCTTAGTGTCACCCGATTGCAGATGACCCCCTCCATAGCACACACACTCATGCTCAAAGCCCCTCCCACAGAGGTGCACAGTACCGCCCTGGGTCACACAGTTTTGCCACAGCTTCACGAACCACCTGTGCTCAGCACAACCTCACAAATTCTCCCCATCTCCCACAGTGTGGCACGCTATCACCAAGGACCACTCCCAGGACTGCACAACCCAATACACTACCTCAGAGCATCAAATGTCCAATTTGTCAGTGTTGCCCGTAATATCTCAGAATGCCACGCACGTGCGTGTGCAATTTAAACTTCTGCTGGCTCACGACACTCAGCATCTGCCACAGACGTGCAATTTCTCAGGCAACCTCTTCAATAAGCATGGCACAGGAATGCAGCCACCTATCCATTGACACATAGTTGTACAATCTCCTGGGGGCACATATAATCTCACACATTTCCTCCCCACAGGGTGACACACCATCTATCCTGTCCCCACACACATCATCTTCTGATGCCACACGTAGTTCTGTGGGGTAGCTCAGTACCTCACACTCCCTCACAATCTCCCAGGGTTTCACACACACACTGTCGTGTGCCATTCACAATCCTCGACGACCCCACAGTCTGCATCACGCACAGCCACCACGGTCGCGTGCTGTCTTGCACGTCCTCCCACAGCAACCTTCCAGCGTCACGCACTTGCACACACTCTCGCACGTGCAGTCACGACCCTGGACCAAATCACAAACGAGCTCCAGCTCGGTGTTACAGTTTCCCACAGCCCCTGGCCAACACACACAGTCACACTCACCGCTGCACCCCGACCCGCCCCCTGCCTGCTCACGCCAGCACCTGGGGCATCCCACTTGTCAGCCTGTCCTTATGATACACGGCACTCTTCTCCCCTGCCTCCGTCACATACAGCGTCACGCACAATATGTCACTCTCACATGGCCTTTCAGTATCACATACAGTCCCCAAATAGGGTCCCTCTCCCGCTGACCAAGTTACACACCATCTCCTGTTGCCGCACACATTCTCCCGCAATATCACCAGTAATCTCACCGTGTCACAGGACCCCTGACCTCATGCTATTGCACACGGTCACCTCCTGTGGTCTCTCATATACACAGTTTCACTTGTTCCTCCTTGTCACTCATAATCTCATCCGCTACTCATTCGCAGTCTCCTGGCGTCACACACCATGTCTCAGGATACACACTCACACGATCTCCTGGCGTCGCACAACACCTCCCGGTGACACCCGCGGATACTACAGTGTTTCACACTCTTTCCATGACACCTCTTGTGCTCACACTAGCTCAGCCCGGCCTGGGGCCTCTCCCGCAGCCCTACGGGCCACACGGGGGCGCCCGCGGCCCGCGAGCCGCCCACCCAGCCCGCTCCTAAGAGCCACCGGACTGAGGAACAGGGAGTGCAAGGCGCCCCCAAAGGCCCTGCGGGAAATTGAAACCGGGACTCGGGGACCTGAGAAGCATGTGGGAGGGAGATGGAGACCTAGGAAGGTAGAGGAAACCAAGGACCAGAGAGATAGGATGGAGAGTGGACAGAGAAATTCAGAGGGAGGTGAGAGATGCAGGGAGAGACAGAGACGCTTAGAGAGGTAGAGACTTATGGACTAAGACCAAGGAGAGAAGGCTGCAGAGAGACAGAGACAGGAGACACAGGGCACACAGAGACAGAGAGGACACAGGAAAGAGACACACGGACCGAAACGCAGGGGGACGCAGAAAGAGAGACAAGGGAGAGAGCGGGCAGAAAGATCGAGGGACACACGGAGGGCGGCCTCCACGTGGGACGGCGGAGGCGGGACCTGCAGAGGACTGGGGGCGTGACCACGGGCGGAGTTTTCGAGGGGCGTGTGCTGGAGTGCCGCTGGGGCGTGGCCTGAGCGGGCGTGTCAGAGGGCGGGGCTTGGGCCCTTTCCGACCCGGCCATCAGAGAGCGCTGCGAGCCGGTTGGAGGCCGGAGCCCTGGGAACGGGTGGAGGCAGAGCATTTCTCCCGCAGCCAGCCCACCCAGATTCGGTTTTTACCGCCTGGACTGGAGAGCGAGACCGGCGGGGAGGACACACAGGCCCCTAGTAGCTTTTCCGTAGCGGGTATCGAACCCTGGTCCCCTTCCTCCTCCCCTTCGGGCGCAGCAGGACCAGGTTGGGGAGGGAACCCGGCCCACATCTGGAAAGCATCAGGAGCGCCGGACGTGCCAGGGCCCGGGCCGGGCTGCGGAAGGGGGGAGGGGAGCCAAGGCGCTTCCCCCATCACCAGAGCGGGGTCTGCCGGCGCCGAGGAGGGGCCTGGGCGTGTGCTGAGCCCGGCGCCTCCCGCAGCTGGTTTCCATCAGCAGATCTGGGCCTGGGCAGTCCCTGAGGAGGAAGCCCAGCTTAGAGCCAGGAAAGGCAGGGTGATGACCCAGTCTCCCCGCTGCTGCCCTCCTCCTGCGAGGCCAGAGGCTGGTGGGGGAAGCGAGGTAACCTCCATTTCTCTCTGGGCACAGACCTCAGCGTCTTTTCACTTGGCAGATAGCCTTAGTTCATGCCCTGAGCTGCACAGGATTCACCAGAGACATCCTATATTGTCCCCATTTTTTTGGAGGAGGAAACTGAGACCCTGGATTTGACTTCAGTACTGGCTTTAATTATTGAAGAAACAATGAATGCCAATACTGAATTGTAGGATCAAGTGCCCAGTCACCCACCTGTTGATTATCTGTCTCCACCTGGATATCTAGTAGATGTCTTAAGGCACCAAAAACGGAGCCCCTGATTCCACTTAACCAAACTCTCTGCTACCTCAGGCTTACCCATCTCAGTGGATGGTAAACCTTTGGGGTCATCCTTGACTCCCTTCTCTCACATTCCACAACTAATTTTTGCAACAAATCTAGGCCATCTCCAAGTATCTCCAGAATACAGTCGCTTGCCTCCTCTGTGGCCCCCACCTCTGCCCAGCCACCACACCCTGCACTTGGACAGTTACAGTGGGCTCCTCCTTGGACTCCTGGCTTCTACCTCTGCCCCTCTTAGTCTGTTCCCTCCAGCACACCAGAAGGACCCTGTTTAAGACTAAGTCTCAAAGTGACAGCAAGTGTTAGTATGTGGAGAAATCTGAACCTCATACTCTGGCAGGAAAGTAAAATGGTGCAGACACTTTAGAAGAGTCTGGCAGTTCCTCAAAAGGTTAACCCTAGAATTGCCATACGAGACAGCAATTCCACTCCTAGGTATATACCCAAGAGAAAGGAAAATATGTCCACACAAAAATATGCACACAAATGTTCATGGCAGCATTATTCTCAAAAGCCCAGAAGTGGGAAAAAAATCAAGTTGTCCATCAGCTGATAAATGGGCAAATTAAATGTGGTACATCCATTCAGTGGAAGATCATTTAGCAATAAAAAAAAATGAAGTGCTAATAGATTCATGCTGATACATGGCTGAAGGCTGAACACAACATGCAGAATGAAAGAAGCCAGTCACAGAAGGCCACACACTGTACGATTCCACTTATATGAATGTCCAGAACTGGTAAATCGACACAAGGCGAAAGTAGATCAGGCTGGGGAGACTGAAGGATGACAGCTGACAGATGCAGGTTTTTCTTTTGCGGGGGATGGAAATGCTCTAATATTGATAGTGGTGATATTTGTATAAATCTGTAAATATACTAAAAGCCACTAAGCTGTATACTTTTTTTAAAATTATTTTTCTTTAGTTGTAGATGGACATAATGTCTTTATTTTATTGGTTTGTATGTGGTGCTAAGGATCGAACCTAGGGCCTCACGCATGCGAGGCAAGTGCTCTAACGCTGAGCTACAATCCCAGCCCCAGCTGTATACTTTTTATGGATGAATTTTAGGATATGTGAATTGCAGCTCAATAGAACTGTTAACACCTCCTCCCAAATTAAAAACTAAGCCAGTCCTCTCAGATTCTCCCAGGGCTTCCCCTCCCCAGAGTACAAACCAAAACTATCTCCATGATCCTGAGAGGTCCTACTGCCCCGGTCACACTGGCCTCTGTGCTGTTTTGCTGACATGTCAGGCAGAGTTTTGTCTCAGGGACTTTGTACTCTTCCTTCTGCCTGGGATGTTCTTTCCCAAGATTTCCATAAACCTTGCTGGGTGCAGATGCACATGCCTGTAATTTCAGCTACTGAGGAGGCTGAGGCAGGAGGATCTCATGTTCAAGGCCAGCCGGGGCAATTTGAGTGAGACCTTGTCTCAAAAACTAAAAAAAAAAAAAATTGGGGAGAACACCCCTGGATTCACACCCCAGTGACACACACACACCAAAGGTATCAACAGGGCTTACTCTCCCACCTCCTTCAGTTCTCTGTTCAAATGCCACCTTCTCAATGGGACCATTTCTGATCATTCTATTTAAATTCCCCAAATCCTACCCAGTTTCCTCATACCTCTGCCCAGTTCTCCCCCATTCTTTATCACCTTTGACAAATTGGAGAATTAATTTATATCATATCCTCCCCACCCTGCACCTACCACTGCCTTCCTTGTGACCACTTCCTTGTGTATCTTTTCAGAGATGATGCATGTAACAAATAAGTTCCATAAGGCAGTGGTTAAGAACATGGGCTTTGGAGATTACGCCTGAATTTATTTTTTCCACTGCATGAATTTTATAATTTGCCATGTATGACTTTCAGATATTACTTAAACCACTCTGTGCCTCAGTTTCTCCATGTGTAAAATGGGCTACCCTCATTTGGGTGTGAGGATTAAATCAGTCAATATATGTAGTGGTAAGAAGAGTCCAGCATGTAATAAGTGCTCAATAATTGTTAGCTATTTGGGTTCTTTTAAAAACTCTGTGTGTGTGTGTAAGCACTAAAATCTTCCCCATACCCCAGTACTGAGGATGAACTCAGAGGCACTCACAGAGCCACAACCCTGGCTCTTCTTAGATAGATAGGGTCTCACTAAGTTGTTTAGGGTCTTGCTAAGTTGCTGAGGCTGGCCTCAAACTTGCAATCCTCCTGCCTCAGCCTCCTGGGTAGATGGAATTACAAATATGTGCCACCACACCCAGAATATAGCAAAATCTTAAAAAGTAAAGAACAAAGCCGGGTGCGGTGGTGCAAGCCTGTAATCCCAGCACTTAGGGAGGCTGAGACAGGAGAATCGCGAGTTCAAAGCCAGCCTCAGCAACGGCGAGGCACTAAGCAACTCAGTGAGACCCTGTCTCTACATAAAACACAAAATAGGGCTGGGGATGTGGCTCAGTGGTCGAGTACCTCTGAGTTCAATCCCCAGTATGAAAACAAAAAAAGTAAAGAACAAATAACTGTTGGGCAAAGTTATTCACAAAAGAGGAAATGAAAGTGCCAATAAGCGTATAAAATTATGTGCCACCTCAAAGAAATAGGAAGATATGTTAATTAAAACAGAAAGCAGTCTTCCCCTATAAGATTGTCAAAATGAAAATGATCAATAATATCTATTGAGCTGGGCTGTGGCTCAGTGGTAGAGCACTTGCCTAGCATGTGTGAGGCACTGGGTTTGATTGTCAGCACCCACATAAAAAAAATAAACAAAGGTATTGTGTCCATTTACAACTAAAAAAATAGTTAAAAATAACATCTGTTGTTTGATAAAAGAATAGAAAAATGGGCATCTCAGAAATTGTAGTAATGTCATTTGGAGGGCTGGGGCATAGTTCAGTGGCAGAGGGCGTTCTTAGAATTCTCTAGGCCCTGGGTTCAGTCCCCAGCACTGAAAAGGAAAAGAAAAAAAAAAAAAGAAAAGGAAGGAAGGAGGGTCAATTGGGGTAGTGTTTGTTCAGTTTTCTGTTTTGTGATGCTGAGAATCGAACGCAAAGGCTGACACATCCTGGTCAAGAGTTTCATCACTCGGGCTGGGGTTGTAGCTCAGCGGTAGAGCACTTGCCTCGCATGCGTGAGGCCGTAGGTTCAATCCTCAGCACCACATACAAAGCAATAAAATAAAGACATTGTGTCCATCTACAACTAAAAAAAAAAAAAAAAGGGATGGGAATGTGACTCAGTGGTAAAGCACCCTGGGTTTCATTCCCAGCACCAAAAAGAAAAGAAAAGAAATTCCAAAAAAAAAAAAGAATTTCATCACTGAGCTACATCCTTATGTAGTGTTAATGGGAGTGTGTCAGTTCAAGTGTCACTTAAGCTAGGCACACTTCTGTAATCCCAGTGACACAGGTGAACTTGCAGGAGGATCACAAGTTCAAGACCAGGCTCAGCAAAGACTCTCAGCAACTTAGCAAGACCCTGTCTTAAAATAAAAAATAAAACTGGAATGTAGCTCAGAGGTTAAAGCATCCCCGGTTCAACCCCTTGTAACACACACACGAAGTGTCAATTAAAAGTTTTGGTTTGGTTTGGTTTGGTTTGGTTTAGTACTAGGGACTGAACTCAGGGGCACTCAACCACTGAGCCACACCCCCAGCCCTATTTTGTATTTTGAGACAGGGTCTCACCGAGTTGTTTAGCACCTTCAGATTCTCCTGTCGCAGCCTACCAAAGTGCTGGAATTACAGGCATGCGCCACCATGCCCAGCTCAATTAAAAATTTTTAAATGATGATGGGTGCTATGGCTCATGTCAGTAATCCCAGAGACTTGGGAGGCTGAGACAGGCGAATCACAAGTTTGAGTCCAGCCTGGACAAAACCCTGTCTCAAAATAAAAAATGGGAATCCCACAGTGTAACCTTCTATGCAGGTATTAACAACGGGAGAAGGTTATCTAAATTTAGATGAAATGGACAAACCTCTAGATGAACATGACAGCAAAACTGACACAGGGGCCTCATGCTCCTGGCCCAGCCTCCCCACCCTGTCCCACAATCCTGAGCCTTCCAGGAGGCCAGGCCCCTGCCCACGCCTTCAACCTCTCCTGCCTGGGGCCTTGTAGCGACTGCCGCCTGCGGCCCCTGGATGCACAGCCATCCTTGCAGCCCCCCAAGGGGAAAAAGAAGAGATACCCACGGCACGACAAGCCCCTCTACACCTATTTGGCGATGATCGCCTTGGTGATTCAGGCCGCACCCTCCCACAGGCTGAAGCTGGCCCGGATCATCCGTCAGGTCCAGGCTGTGTTCCTTTTCTTCAGGGATGACTGTGAGGGTTGGAAGGACTCCATCCGTCACAACCTTTCCTCCAACGCGTGCTTTCCGCAAGGTGCTCAAGGACCCTGCAAAACCTCAGGCCAAGGGCAACTTCTGGGTCATTGACCTGAGCCTCATCCAGGCCGTGGCGCTACGCCTGCAGAACACCGCCCATGCCCGCGCTGAACCTTTGCCAAGGACCTGACCGCTTAGGCGCTGCATGGCCAGACCTACCGGCCACCCACTCCCCATACGCCACTTCAGCATCAAGCCCTGCTAGGGGACCCTGGAGGAAGGGGCACCCTGGCCCCAACAATTCAGCCAGGCTGGACAGACCAGCCCAATTCAGGCAGTCACCAGGTGCAGTAGGGAGGAGGTGGTGCCCACTCCACGCCTGCCCTCCTCTGAGAGGCTTCTGTGGCCCCTCTGCCCACTCCCAGAGACCACAAGAATGGAGATGGGGGAGACTTCCAAGGGGGCAATCATGGGCCCTCAAGCTTATCCTCAGAGCCCAGAACCCGGCCCTTCTACTTCCTACAAAGTACCTCGGACTCCAGTGGAGGGTGCAGGGCCTCCCTGTGGGGACAGCTGACCACCTCCTACTTGCCCATGTACACACCCAACATGCTCATGCCTTTAGCTCCACTACCATCCACTTCCTGTCCCCAGTGTCCACCTTCAACCAGCCCAGCCTACTGGAGGGTAGCCTCTGAATCCCAAGGGTCTCCAAGGCTGCTCTGGGATCCAGACTCTCTCTTCCAGGGCGTGCCACCTAACAAGAGCACCTAGGACGTGTGGGTCAGCCACCCTCGTGACCTGGCTGCCTCTGCTCCAGGCTGGCTGCTCTCCTGGTACAGCCTCTGAAGCTTCCTAGGGCAGCGGTTGCTTCTCTCCCACCCCCTTGATGGGGAACCAAGGTGGGAAGATGTCTGTAGCCCCAGTAGCCTTGAAACACCAGGCTCCAGCCTTGCTTAACATGAGTCCACAATGTTTATTGGGCTACTTCAGAAAGAGCTGCCAGCTCAGCTGGGCACCAGCCTGGGCCTGTATTTATGTACAACTATAAACACACATAACAGCATGTATGTGTACATGACTCTAGGTATGTAACTGCCTGGTCAGTTGGGCCTCCCCCCACACCCAGGGGCAAAGCTGTTAGCATTGCAGGCCTCAGCCTGGAGCAGCCAATCATGATTCTGTCTTCAGGCCTAGCGCCATCTATCTATCCATCCATCACCATCTGTCACCTTCCTCCCTGCCTCCAGGTTAGGGGAGGGTCCAGCCTGAAGTCCTGCCCTCCCTCAACTGAGGAGGTAGCACCTTTTGGGGAAAGGGTTATGGAATAAAGACTGGATCCTATATACACTTGAAGTGGTGGTGGTGGGGTAACATTAAAAGAATTTACAGCATTTAAAAACAAACTGACACAGGGGCTGGGATTGTAGCCCAGCGGTAGAGCGCTTGCCTTGCATGCGTGAGGCCCTGGGTTCGAACCTCAGCACCACATACAAAGCAATAAAATAAAGACATTGTGTCCATGTACAACTAAAAAATAAATAAATAGATTATTTTTTTAAAAAAACTGACACAGGAAAAAATAGAAAAGCTAAAGAGTCCTATAGTTAAAGGACTTTGATAGTTATCAAAGAAATTCAATCATTAAATTAAATCCTCTCCATAAAGAAATCTCCAGGCACAGATGACTTCGCCACCCAAAAAAAAATAAACACCATGGGGGCTGGGATAGCTCAGTTGGTAAAGTGGTTGCCTAGCATGCACAAGACCCTGGATTCAGTCCTCAGCACCATCAAAAAAAAGGTAACCACCACATTCATAGTCCAATATATGTAAATACATGTGCTATAAATATTACATACATAGCATAAATATATGTGTATGCACACATCTGGTTTATATTTATGTACAACTATAAACACACATAACAGCATGTATGTATACATGACTCTAGGCATGTAACTGCACACATCCACAGCTGTTTAGATTCCTACATGTGTGCAAACACATAAAGAACATGGAAGGACACCCAACAAACTGGTGATTATGAGGACTTCTGAAGGGATGGGGGCCCTGTCCCTTTCCTGTGCTGTTCTCATTTTTATGAAATCATGTTGATGTCCTAACCTAACTCAAATGTCATGCTCATTAAAATAAAAGAGCCAACATTTAAGCTGGGCGTGGTGGCGCAAGCCTGTAGTCCCAGCAGCTTGGGAGGCTGAGGCAGAAGGATTTCAAGTTCAAAGCCAGCCTCAGCAAAAGTGAGGCCCTAAGCAACTCAGTGAGACCCTGTCTCTAAATAAAAAACAAAATAGGGCTGGGGATGTGGCTCAGTGGTCCAGTATCCCGGGGTTCAATCCCTGGTAATCCCCCCCAAAAAGAGCCAATGTTTAGAAGATGCTGTTGAACCCCACCTGGAACCTGTCATCTGGTTCTGAACGTTGCCAGATCCGAAGCAAAGAGAACTGCTCAATAAATGTCCAAAGGAAAAGAAGCATTTCTCCCATTTAGACAGAGTCCACCAAGTATGTAACATTGTGCATTTATTTACAAAGAGGTTAGAGAAACACACAGAATCTGGCCCCCCTGTACACTGGGGAGTCACCATCGTCATAATAAATACACTAATTTTAAAAAAAAGAAAAAAAAAAACTGGAACAACTGAGGGTCATCCAGCTTCCTCCACTCTCCCTCATAGTGGAGGCATGAGACGGAAACCATCTTCCTTCCCCTCTTTACCTCCCAATCCTCCATAATTGTCCAGGATAGAGGTGAAAGGGTCCTTTCCAGGTGTTGCCAACTCCTACTTGACCCTCAAAACCCCGAAGTCAGTGCTCCTTCCCTTCCCAGGGCACTCTGCAGGCACCACCCGAGTCAGACACAGAGTCTCTGACCTGGGTGCCAAGGGGATATCCTAAGGATCCAGGGACATGAAGGGGGCACTTTGTGAACGTGAGGGGGACAAATCTGGGCACAGTAAGGAATGAGAGAGTTCAGTGAGAGAAGTGAAGGGGAACAGACTAAACTTCTACACTAAAATGGGGAAATTCAAACTGAATCACCCCTCTTGCAAACAGGGACACCCACTGTACACATGAGGAAAGTGAGGCCCACAGAAGGGGAACTTTTTTGCCCCTGGGCTTGGAACCAGAGACTGAATGGATCGATCAGGGTCCTCCCCGCATTCCTTCGTGGGGTGGAGGGGAGCCTTTCTAACCAAGACTGCCACTAGGGACGGCGGGTAGTGAGGAGGGTCTTTGGAAACAGAGAGAATGGTCTTTGGAAGGTGGGTGTGGAAGGGCCAGTGAGTGATCAGGAGTGTGGAGGTGCAGCGGCCATAAAGGGGGAGCCCAAGCAGATCCCCAAACTCACACTGTAGTCATGACCTTGAGAGAACCCGAACGGAAACGCAGTATCTTCTTCTTTAGAGCGTGGGAGGCCTTGATCTTCACGAAGACCTTGGCGGGGCCCGCGGGCGCCCCTCCACCAGCACCCCCCACCGGCCCCGCGGCGGCGGTGGCCGCTACTAGCTGCTGCGGCCACACGAGGCCACCGCTGCCCTCTGAGTCGCTGGAAGCAGAGCTGAAGGCAGGCGACTCGCCCTCGCTGGCGCTGGATTCGCTCTCCCCGTAGCCGCCGCCCACGCCGCCCGGGGGCCCGCGGCGTCCGAGCGGCCCCAGGCGCCCGGCCGAGCACTCCGAGTCGCTGCCAGCGCAGCCGTAGAGCAGACGGCGCTGGGGAGCTGACGGGGACGGGCCCGGGCCCGGGCCGCGGGCCGCGGGGGCGCGGGGCCGCCCGCGGCGTCCGTCCGCGGCGTCGATCTCCGCCGTAGAGCGCCAGCGGCGGCAGGAGCCGGCGGCCTGGGCCGCGAGGGTGGGCGCGGGGCCGCGCCGGGGCCGCGGCGGCCGGGGCTCCTCGCGCTCGGCCGTGGGGTACTTGGGGGCGCCCGGCGGCGCGGCGGCGGCGCGGCCCAGCAGGCTGGTCTCGGACTGGGAGCGCGCGGCCTTGCGCGCCCTGGGAGAGCCCCGGCGACCCGAGGCCTCGGCCACACGTCCGCGGCGGCCCGCGGCCCGAGGGCGCTCCCGGGGCGGGGACTGCTCCACGCTGCGGCCGCGGGTCAGCGGCGGCGGTTTGCGGCGCGCCGCACGCCCGGGAAGGCCGCGGGTGGCGGCCTGGGCGCCAGGGATGTACTGCGCCTTCACCAGGCGGCCTTCGGCCGGGCTGTCGGGGGGCGAGGCGGCGGCGGGCGGCGGCGCGGGCTCGGGCGCCACGTCCGCCTCCCACTGCGAGGCCCAGGCGCGACTCAAGGCGGCGGGGCTGGTGGGGCGGCCCCCGGCGCGCTCCACCGAGGGCTCCCTGGCGGGCCGCGCGCCCCCGGGGGGCGGGGACGCGTCGGGCGGCCGCTGGCGCACGCTGTTCTGGCGCCGCGGACCCCCGTCCGCGCCCCCGGGACTCGTCCGCGGCTGGCCCGCCCCCCGGCGGCGGCGCCTGCGCAGGAGCGCCGAGATGTAGCCGTCCAGGGGCCGCCCGGCGCCCGCCGGGTCCGGCGAGTTGGTGGGAGCGCGGCCGCAAGGCCGTGGGCTGCGCAGCGCCACAGCGTGCAGGGGGCTGGGCGTCAGGAAGGGCCCCGCGCGGGCCCGCCGCTCCGCAGAGGAGCAGGCCTCCGGGCCCGCGGACCCCGCCGTCGGGTAGGGCGCAGAGAAGGACCGCGGCACCGCGGCTCGCGCACCCACCGACTCGGGAGCGCTGGGACTGGCGTCTCCTAGGGGAGGGAGGAGAAAGAAGGGGGAGGGGGAGGAGGAACTCTCAAAGTCCTTTCTCATCCGGTCCCACCTCACCTCATCAATAAAACCTGCGTTCCTCCCTTGCCTCATTTAAGGTCGGTGACAAAATATTCACAGGGATCAACAAGAAGACACTGCATGACTTGTCCTGCCTCCGCCTCTGCCTCTCTAAGCCCCTCCCCAGCTCTTATCCCTGTCCTCTATATTTACAGGTCTGAAGCCACACTGGCCGCCCAGATGCACGCTGCGGTCTGCTCCAGCCTCCGGGCCTTTGCATTTCCTTGTTTCCTGGAATGCTCTCCCAGTACCATCCCCCAACCCCTGCATATCTGCTTGGCCCACTCTTCTTACTTAGGGGAGCCACTCAAATATTACAGTCTCAGTGAGACCCTCCCTGGCCATATTCTCTATAATTCTAATTCCCTCCCCAGACTCAAAGGGATGACCTTTCCCCTGGTTTATGAATTGTCATAGCACATGTCAATATCTAATACCCTATGTATTTTACTTATTTATCTTGCGTATTCTCTGCTTTTCCAACTACAAGATCCATTCCACGAGGGCAGGGAGCTCCCTGTCATGGTCATCCCTATGTCCCTCACCCCCAGGAGAGCTCTAGGATAGCACACAGCAGGAGCTCAGAGATGCACATTTTGTAAATGAGTAAGGGCAGTTCCTGTTTACAGAGTGACTGCCGAGCAGCTGATCAGTGCTGGATGTCAGAGGCCCGCTGAGTACTCAAAACATCCCCAGCAGATAGACACTGTTATTCCCCCTTAACAGAGGGACAGACAGACCCGGAAAGAAGAGAGAAGCTCAAAATCACATGAAGAGGGAAGGTCACAGCCAGAACTGGAGTCCAGGTCTGACTTGGAAGTTTATGCTCAAAACCAGCCTCTTAAGGTCCTGTCCCTGGCCTCAGGTCCCCAACCCCACCCACCTTACCTAGGGACTTGGGCCTCTCGCTAGCATAGATGCCTCGGGGTTCAGAGGGACCCAGGCGTCCATAGGAGCCAGATCCGGAGAAGCCACTGTCCCCACAGAAGGTCGAGGGTGGTGAGTCTGGACCTCCCGTGGAACTGGGGTCTTCATAGAAGCCTGGTTTTCAAAGAGAAGCCAAAAGACCATCAGAGCGTGGGGTGGGAAGAGCAGGGTGGGGCGAGGAGAAGGTGGGACAGCGGGAGACAGTGTGAGCCTGAGAGAGGGGACAGTGGGAAAGGCTGGGGTGTCCCAGGTGGACCCCACCCCTCCACCCCTGCTCACCCGAGCTGCGCCCGCTCTCCTGCTCCAGGCCCCCAGACTCCAGGCTCAGGTCTCCCAGCTGCTGGCCCAGGTCCCAGATGAGTCCAGGGAGGGCCTCCTGAGGGCATGGGGAAAGCAGGACCGTCAGAGGCCCAAACTGGCTGCCACTGGGTCCCCTGTTCCATGAGCTCATGGACACAGACAAGTTTGTTTTGATAGTGAGGCTCTGACTTGGAAAGGATAAAATCAGTACGTGGGTCCCAGAACCCCTAAGATCTCTGTGTCTCATCCCCATCAGGGACAGAGGCTAACTCCCATCCTTCATGCTGTATCCCCATCTCACTCCCTCTCCGGTGGGGTGCAGTGAGGCCCCAGAAGGCCCCATCAATTATTCCCATCTGTGCTCACAACTCCTTAACCCCTATCAGAGGGTTCTGAGTCTAACTTCAGGCCTTCTTGCTATAGACAGTTCAATGCTAAAAGGTAGTGTCCAGGACCCGAAGATCCCTTAGCTGTGGGTCTAGATTTTCCTAGTTTTAAAATTTTGTTTATATTATTATTTATTTTGTGTGTGTGTGTGGTACTGGGGATGGAACCCAGACCCTCTTGGGTGCTAGGCAGGTGCTGTACCACTGAAGTCCATCCTCCATCCCTTCGTCCACTTTTGACCCCATCTCCTTTTACCGCCCCTCATCACCAGTGGAAAATGGTGTGGTGCTTCCTGCCTCAGACTCTGTGCTCAGACCCAGCCCCTGCCCGTCCATGCATCCTGGAAGCCCTTCTCAGTCTAACCTTAACGGTCCTACAGCAGTGACCCCCAGCATTCTTTGCCCCAGGGACCACATCCTCCTGTGCCCTGCCCCACCCTCCCACATCCAAGTGTCTGTCCTCTGCTCCTCATTCCCATGAACAAATGAAAGAGAAAACTTTCCCAGGGCAGTGACCATGACCTATTAGGGGTGGGGGCTCCACGACACTCGACTTAGCCTCATTTCAGAGAGGGAGGGCCAGAGCCAGGAAAGCTCACATGGGTCTGAGGGAGTCCAGAGGCAGTGGCAGCCGGCGGCGGCTGACGGTTGACCCTCAGACAAAAGCAGCTTGTCTGGCTGGCGGGAGGAGGGAGAGTGGAGGAGGGGCTGGGAGGGCAGGCACCCAGCCCTGCCTATTTAGGGCAGAAAGACTGGCCGGCTCCCTCGCAGCCATAACCCCCCTCCCAGCTCTTGACTCCTCTGGGGCCCTGCCTCCTCCCCTCCCCCAGAACAGAAGCCCCCATCTGGGCCTGTTTATGTGGGCAAAGTCAACAAATCATTCCAGCTCGGGTTCCTGCCCTGGGCTTGTAGAGATGCTCTGGGAGAAATCAGCTTTGAGCAGAACCCGATAAAGCAGCCAAATCACCCAACGTTAAGGAGTGGTTAAAGAAATCGAGGAGCCACCTATGTGCACGTGCCCCTGGTCACTGGCTTGATCCCTGGGTTCCAGCCATAGTGGCCTCCTTGCTGTTCTGGAACGCAGCCTAGCTTCCCCCACACATCCTACTGGCTCGGCTGCTTCATTCACATCTTTGGTTATGTGATCCTTTCTCTGACACTTTTCCAAAATAGCTCCCCTGTCATTCTGCATGCTGACACCCTTCTATTTTTTCTATTTTTATATTTTACACAGCAGTAATGACCTCTTGACTTAAAAATCATATAGCGGGGTGTCGCTTGTGTATTGTCTCTCACTAGGATGTCATCCCTAGGAGGGCAGAGATTTGTGTTGGCTGCACCCCCCTAGCAGTGTCTGGCACAAAGCAGGTGCCCAGGAAATACTTGATGAAGGAATGAATGTACATGTATAGTGGAATACTATACACCTGTTAAGATGGAACATGGCAAATTTCTTTGTAGAACCCTGGCCATGACAAAGCATTAGTAGAAAGATCAAAGTGCATAGTACATAGCATGAAAGTGAGTCAGAATTAGTCTTGTGTTGCTTAACAACGTGGACACATTCTGAGAAATGCATCATTAGGCGATTTCATCTTGTGCTAACCTCAAAGACTGTACTTAAACAAACTAAGACAGTTACAATGTCACTAAGTGATATAATGTTACAGGACTACTGTCCTACATGCAGACCTGGAAGGCTTGTAAAAACCAAAATTATTGAGTCCCAGTTCCAGAGCTTCTGATCAGTCTGGAGTTGAGACCAAGAATTTGAATTTCTTCAAAGCCAGCCTCAGCAATGACGAGGTGCTAAGCAACTCAGTGAGACCCTGTCTCTACATAAAACACAAAATAGGACTGGGGATGTGGCTCAGTGGTCGAGTGCCCCTGAGTTCAATCCCCAGTACCAAAAAAAAAAAAAAAGAATTTGAATTTCTAACAAGCTCCATGTGATGTGGTGCCACTAGTTAAGGGGTCACACTTTGAGAACCACTGGCACAGTCACTGGGACCTCGCCCAAGAAACTGGCATTTGTCAAAAGCAAAAGCTTTTACAAAAGCTCTACATTTCTTTCTTGGTATGTAAACTGTTTCTGTGAGCTGATGCAGGAAGTCTTTTCAGGAAGAGGTATGGAGGGACTCAAGCCAAGGTGACAATGGAGGGGACTTTAGGGGAGAGGCTAAAGTTAGGGTGTCAAGGGAAGGATGGGGAGTGTTTAAGGAGGCATGTGTTGGTATCAGATTGCCAGGGTTCAAATTCAGCTCTGCTACTTCCCTGCTGGGAGACCTTGGATGGGTGATTTTGCTCTCTGGGCCTCAGTGTCTTCATCTGTCACACAGGCATCCTATGGGTCCAGCTCTTATAGGATTGCTGTGAGGATTAAATTAGTTAAAAGAGCCGTTCCTTTTAAGAACTAACTTGCATTATTACATGAAAGGTATGAATTTCTAACAAGGAATAATTAAAATACTACTTGCATAATTAAAAATTAATGTAAAACAATGTGGGTTTTTTGGTGTGTGTATGTTTGTTCTTTGCTTTTTGGTTTTGTTGGACAAATTCTGCAGGCCTCATATCATTTCTTCCACTACAGGGAGGGCTGAGGAAGAGCGAGTCTGGAGTCTCCATGGCCTCCTCCTTCCCATTGTCTAGACACCCCTGAAATGGTCCCCCAGTCTACATCCCCCATTTTACAAATCTGACGTCATTCCTTCCAGCTACAAAAAAGTTGATTCTTTAAAGACCAGAGGTCCTCAGCCTGAACCCTGCCTCCTGCCTCCCCACAGTGCTCCATATTGGACCCTTTTTTGCCAGCTCTGCTACAGGTAGGACATCCAGCTCAGTCAGGCCTAACAAGAGTGCAGCTAGGACTTCTGGAGGGAGACCCCTTTGCCCAAATTTCCCCCACACCTTTGGCCCTTTCCTTATATTCCCCTAGCCCTTTTAGCTCTGGTGGAAGTCCTCTGCAAATCTAGTTTAAGAACTCCTTGCTAAAAGTGACCTTTTTTCCTCCTGGTAGGAAACAGGACCCAGGGAGCCCCAGATCCCCACCCGGAATTCATGCCTCGATTTTCTGCAGTAACCTCAGTCTTTACCTGGTATCTCCATCATTCTTATTAGAAAGTCACCAAGTCTGGCTTCTGTCTTTCTTGCTTCAAAGAGAGTGCATTCTTGGGTGGAGGATGCTGGGTAAGTCTCACAAGAAGGACTCAGGGAACAGAGGAACCCCATCTTCAGAAGGACCCAGGAACCCCCAACACTCAAGGAGTTTATATTTAGCGCTTCTCTGCCTCTCCCTCGGTGCCGCTGTCTCCCCCACTTCCCCGCCTGCCACCGCCTCCTCCCTGATGCTGGGATGAGCTTTGCCTGGTGACTGTGGGGGGACAGGCCTCTCCACTACCACCTCATACCAGCCAGGAGGGCTGAGGTTTGCGGGAGAGCGGTGAAAATTGGGAGACTGAGAGATGCCTAAGATGAGGGGCAAAGGATGGGGAGGCGCAGGGGCAATACCCTCGCTCCTGGTGGGATGGAGGCGCCTTCGGAAACCCAGGCATCTTGGGGTGGGGGGAGCTGGTGAAGGCCCCCACAATCCGGTCTCTAACTTTTGGAGGGGGCGGGGCCTTCCACAGCTGTTTCTGCTTCCAAGAAGAATGTGCAGGGTCCCACTCCCGGCCGGGGGAGGGGCCCGCCGTGCGCCGGCGTCTGGCTTCAGCCTTCCCCACTTCCCATCTGGGGAGGGGGCAGTCGAGGTCAGCGACAGGGAGAGCCCCCTCCCCCCGCAACCTCGGCTCAGGTTTCCCCAAACGGGAAGCCCTGACCACCCACAGGCTCGGGACGGGATCTGCAAGGGGAGCCAGGGTCTGTGGGCTGGGGGAGGGGAAGAGAGCGACAGAGACTGAGGCGTGGGGCAGGAAGAGAGGGAAGAGCAGGAGGGAAGACCAGAGACGAGACAGGCAGGACTGAGACACAGAAAGTCACGGAGATGTGGCGGGAGGGAGCGAGCGCGGGCAACCAGGAAGGGGTCTCCAGACTCCAGGAATGATATACATGATATGCGGACGAGGAATGGTGCTCTCTGATTTGGAGACCTCTGCTCATCTTCCCCCATTAGAGCACCCAGAAGTCAGATCACCCCGCTGCCTGAACCTGCCTCTTCTTGGGTTAAGGAGGGCTGGGACCAGGTAGGAAAGAGGAAAGTGTCATGGACGGTCATAGTGCCGGTGGGGCCCTCAGAGCCTGAGCTAACTCCCAGCAGTGATCCCTCCCCCTGGAGGCCCTAAAATCCCCTGCCCCCACCGCGCCCCCTCTGGAGATCTCCAAGCACACCAGGACTCGGGGAAGATGGAACCCTCCCTGGTAGCGGGGCTCAGAGGGAGGCATGTTTGAATCTCGACTGTGTGACCTTGGGTGAGTCACTTCCTCTCTCTGAGCCTCAGTTTTTTTCTCTGTAAAATGGGGACTACCACCCCCTATCTCCCAAGCTGCAAAAAGACAACGCGTGCAAAGTACTCAGATCGGTCTTGACACATACTTGGCGCCCAGAAGGATTTTCTTTGGGGAAAGGGTGTAGAGGATGGAGCCATGCATCTCACGCGGCCCCAGCAGAGGCCATGCAGTACCCCCTCCCCCGATTTGGGGGCGGGGAGGCCAGGGCCCGCCCGCCGCTTGGACTCCGGGGTCTCCAACCCTACCCCCTCTGTCCTTTCCCCCTTTCTGAGCCCCCTCGCGACGGGTGTCTGAGCATCCAACCGAGACAGACAGACAGACAGATACAGACGAGGGTGGAGGGAAGAACGGACAGGCGGCCCCTCACCAGCTGCTCCTCTAGGGCCGCTGCGGCCCGGCGCGCCGCCGCCGCATCTTCGTCCTCGTCGGCGTCCTCCTCGTCCTCGGCCTCAGCGCCCCCCATTCCGGGCTGGGCCAGCCGCAGCGCCTGCTGCACGCGGTACTCCTGCCTCTCTCGGAGCCAATGCAACTCGCAGAGCCCGGCCAGGCTGCCCTCCAGCCAGCCCCGCAGCCGGCCCCGTTCGGGGCTCACCGGGAACGAGAAGGCCCGGATCATGGCTGCGGCCCCCAGCCCCAGCCCGGCCGGGCCCCACGGCCACCCCTCTCCCGGTCCCACCTCCCCGCCCCAGCAGCCCGCCCGCCTGCCCGCCCGCCCGCTGGCCGGGCTGTCACCGTCTCATCTGCATAGGCGCCCGCCCATTGGGCCGCCCACCCGTGCCTTATCTGCATGGCCACGCCCCCGGCGACACAGCAACGGCTGCCTATTGGCGGATTCCTTCCCTTACGAAGTTGCTTGACAGAGCACCCGCACCGCCCAACACGACGCATGCTCGAAGCTACCTACTCACTCTGCTTTAAGGCAGCCTCGCCACGCCCCCCCCCCGGGAGCCTGCCTCGGGGCCTTGACCACGCCCCCCTAAGCGTCACAATGAAACAAGTCCGCCCTTGCTCCAAAGCCATTGGTCTGTGCCTCCCGGTCCTGCAGCCCGTTCCGCCCTCCTGCGGGCGAGCTCTGGCTACCATTGGACTGTCCGGCGAGAGAGGAAGGATGGTCTATAAATAGAGAATGGATCCACGTGACAGTTTGGCAGATGCTCCCACCTCCCTTTCTTAAGCTTCTGAGGCTGCGCGGAGGGGGGCGGCGGGGGGTCAGGATTGAGAGTCGAGCCCTGATTTTGCGTCCTCTTCCAGGAAGCCTTCCGAGACACACCTCTGTAAAACGGACTACATCTTCGGATAAAGTTATGCTTCTTAAAGCAGGGCCGGCTTCACCCGCGTGCGACTCGCTTAGATGACCTCGGCGCTTGGTTTAATATTCTGCTATAGCTATCTTGAAAGTCACATGTTTTGAGCAAGGAGCCCCACATTCTCCTTTTGCACTGAGCAGACAAAATTATGTGGCCGGTCTTGCTTCTAAGAGTCCAAGATCGGTTGTGTCCCAAATTCTGGATGTTGGGTGGAAGATGAAATGATTTGATGAGAACAGAATCTAAGCGTCTTTTGTCTCCCAGGTGCAGTGAGGCTATATGCTCCACCAGTCTGCGATTCCAGGGGCCTTTGTTCCACGTTCTAAGAGGCTTTGTTCTCAGCCTTCTAAGATGCTCTGTTCTCAGTGTTCTGTGGTCCTGAGTCTGAGCCTGCCATTGGTTTCCAAGGCTGCCGGTGCCTCCCCGTGCTCCGCAAGCGGGGCTAGCGCCCCCTCCGGTGGCCAGCTTGTGTCACTACGCTCAGTGTGCCGTGTACCTCCCTGCCTCCTTCAGGAGCTAGCTCCGATATTCATACCCATTTCCCAGACAGATCTTGACTCTTTTTTTTTTTCCCTACTGCGGATTGAACCCAGGGGCGTCCCACCACTTGCTACATCCCCAGACCTCTTTTTTTTTTAAATATTTTTTTAGTTGTTGATGGATCTTTATTTTATTCATTTATTATTTATATGTGGTGCTGACCATCGAACCCAGTGCCTCACGCATGCAAGGCAAGCGCTCTACCACTGAGCCACAACTCCAGCCCCCCAGACCTCTTTTAATTTATTTCAAGGCAGAGTCTCGCTAAGTTGCTTAGGGCCTCCCTAAGTGCTGAGGCGGCTTTGAACTCATGATCCTCCTGCCTCAGCCTCCAGAGCCGCTGGGATCACAGGCGTGCGCTACCGTGCCGGGCTGGGCACAGACGTTGACTCTTTTAAAGGCAAGATCCAGAAGATGGGTTGAGGTTATAGCGCAGTGGTAGAGCGCTTGCCTAGCAAGTGTGAGGCACTGGGCTGGATCCTCAGCACTACATAAATACAAATAAGTAAATAAGGATATTGTGTCCATCTACAGCTAAAGTAAAATATTTTTTCAAAAAAGATCCAGAAGATGATGTGAGACCTTCATCTCATTATTATTATTATTTTGGTCCTGGGGATTGAACCTAGGGGTGCTCTCCCACTGAACTACATCTCCCTTTTTTTTTTTTTATTGAGGCAGGGTCTCACTAAATTGTCCAAGTTGGCCTCAGACTTGTGATCTTCCTGCTTCAGCGACCCGAGGTGCTAGGATAGAGGTGTGCGACACCGCCCCCTGCAGAACTTCCATGTTATCATTTTCGCGTGCACTAAATAAACTTATGGTCGAGTAATGGAGATAGCAGTAGTAGAGTTGAGAGCAAAGATACAGACTGCCTGGGGGTAGTCCGCAACTTTCTGGCTGTGTGGTTTGGGGAAGCTACTTAACCTCTCTGTGCCTCATTTTCATTTGTACCTCATAGAATTGTTCTGAAGATCAAATGAAATATTTGTTGAGTCCTTGCTGCAGTTATCTTCCACACATTAAGAACCACAGAAGCAGCCCGGCGCGGTGGCTCACGCTTGTAATCCCAGCACTTAGGGAGGCTGAGACAGGAGAATCGCGAGTTCAAAGCCAACCTCAGCAATGGCGAGGCGCTAAGCAGCTCAGTGAGACCCTGTCTCTACATAAAACACAAAATGGGGCTGGGGATGTGGCTCAG
>PVHX01019799.1:0-33570 GCA_004024805.1 Geosciurus inauris
AAAATGGTATAGTGCGGTGCATATGGTATGTTTTTAATTTATACTCAACCAGTTGTACATGATACTGTGTTATCACTCTTCTTGGTTTCATTTTTCAATCAACATTTTTTTTCACTTAAGTAGCAATGTCTAGTTCACTGCTTCTGACTGCTGGCTGGGGTTCCATAATGGGTATCTATCACATCATACTTATTATCTCCTGCTATGGAGCTGGTATCTTAATCATCTCCCATTCTACATTACCACTTCAGCTCAGCACCAATAGCTTGTACCTCATATACACATGCTGTTTTAATTTGTCTTGTCTTTTACCTTTGGAGTAGGGGTAGTGGGAGGATAATGTATTTCCTGACTTCTAAGATACCACTGCTGCCTCCATTTGTTTTTTCAGCCCTGTCTTCTAGGCTTTAGAAGACAGCTTTTTTCTGTCTAATCTACTTTCTCACCTCATTCACATCATAATTTATAAAATTCAGTTTGTTTGCCTTTCTGGCTTATGTGGTCTTTCCTCCTGGGGGTAATCTTAGGACCAGATGGCTCTCACAGGATGGTTTGTCTGGCTTTAGCTTGAGACATCGAGACTGGGATCAAAAGTGAGAGAACATAATCTTGTTCCCTCTCAGTGCATGTTGAGAAGCCCCTGGCAGCCTGGCTGGCTGATCTCACTGCCCATTTTCAGACTAGACATGGCACTGATGTATTCTTTCTGCTTTGTGTACTATGAATTTGTGTTTAACTGAATATAATCACATTTTATGATTCTCTGCTGTGAGGTGTAGGTAGCATCACTGTTTTATAGATGAGGAAATAGACTTAGGAAAGTTTAATTATTTTTAAAGGAGAGAACAGAAAGTAGCCGGAGAATTTCTGGTCCAGCATCTTAATGCTGCAACATATTTGTGTAGTGTCCTCAGCATCATCCCATCAAAGAGAGAAGATGGGACTATAAAAATATACTGAAGTCTATTACATTTGCAGTATCTGCAAAAATGCTTATTCTAAATCTACATATAATCTAATGTTCACATTAATATGTGAAAGAAAACATCACCTTGCCTTGAATGTGAACACATTTTGCTCTCAATCAATTTTGGTTATCTGTGGATTCTTCATTGTTAAGCTGTTTTCCTCCACCTTGATTATCACTTCTATTAAGAGGCCATCAGACATTGATTTGGAACTCACGATAATTCATATGCAGTAGTCCAGGTGAAAGCTGCATTGCCAACTCTCAAATGTTTTCAACTCTCAAATTTTTTTTTCAAGAGAATTGCTGACAGTTCTATAGAAATCTGTAAATAAATGCTTTCAAGAACATGTCATTTGGTTCAGATTCATTTGCAGTTGGCACATTAAATTGTGATGAAATTGGTGGAGGTTAAGATATCTCAATTAGCTTGTTAATGCTGCAAACATTTGGCTATTATAATGATAATTATTGGGCATTTCTGGGCAGACTGTTGTTTCTCTAATCTGTCATCTCTATCATGAGAATGTGGCTTCCAGCCTGGGACTATATTTCCTAGCCTCCCCTCCAGTAAAGTGTGGATGTGTGGCTAAATTTGGGCCCATGGTTTGGTGTAGAAGCATCATGGAAGCAATTTACTGCAGGTTCACTCAAACAAGCTGTTTTTCTAGATTTGCCTCTTTCATAAGTTGGAAGTGAGATGCCATTGCCATCCTTGCAGAGAAGGTCAATGTCTTAGGGGATGGCAGAGCAACAGCGTGGAAGGAACCTGGGTTGCTAAATGATATCACGGAGTAGAGCTGCCTGCCAGCCTTAGTTGATTGCATTGTTACTGTGAAATAATTGAAACCATCTCCTTGAGTTTCTGTTAGAGTAGCCTAGCTTACAATTTAATAGAGTAAAACCATATGATATTGCTAATGTAAATTGGTATAATGCAAATTTGTTTAAGATTCAATTGGCAATTGCTGTTATGTTCCCCAGTGCCCTTGTTCTCAAAAAGGTGGGCTAAATTCTTAGGTGGGGTTGGGTTTAGAGACAGTAGGAAATAAGTGCCTTATAAATAATTTGGGATTTTTTTTCAGGCAATATTTTCAATTATTATTTTGTACACAGTATAAACTAAAAACTATTATTTTTCATTAATCTCATATGGCAACTTTATGGTAGCCTGCTAATTCTTTGACAATCCTTCCCTGGAGAGGTAGGGTCAGCCTCCTCTTCCTTTGGTAGTGGACTGGCCTTAATTACTCTCGTGTGTAATAAATCTCTGCAGAAGTAACGCTGCCAGTTTTCCAAGGTTAGTCATAAAATGCAGTTCAGCTCACACCTTGTTTTCTTGGTCTCTTGACCACGTGAGCAGACTGACTACCCTGAGGAGGTCCTGCATGTATACTCCAAGGCCACGTGGAGAGATCACATTTAGGTTGACCAGCCCAGCTGAAGTCCCAGTTGACAGCATCGAATGCCAGCATCTGAAGACACTGTTCGCATGACCAACCCAGTCAATTTGCAGCTCCCATTACTTCTGGCTGCAACCTTACGACAGACCCAAGCAAGAGCTGCCCAGCTGAGCCTTTCCAAATTTCTTGGTCTATAGAATTGACAGACGTAATAAAATGGTTGTTTTACTCCACTAGGTTTACACAATATGGTTGAATTTTGGGGTTCCATTTACTGCCTTGTAATTTCTCTGTTAATGGTATTAAGGGAAAGGGCTTTACATACACTTTCTATCACTTTATTTAACCTTCACAACACCATTAAGTGATACAATTATCATTTTCATTTTAAAGATGAAGAGTCTCAGGTACAATAGACCAAGGTCATACTGCATTTAATCTCTGTCCTGTTGTCTATGCTGAAAAAATGAGAGCCTTCTGGAGTTGTAGATTTTTAGACTTTGATGACACATGTAACTAACTTAAATCACTTCCCTCTACTCTGCCTCTACCCTCTTGTCATGAATTCATACCAGAGTATGTAATCTGGTAATGACATTGACAGCTATTAAAAAAGAAACTATTGACAGCTATTTAAAAAGTCTTTCAGTATAAACTATTACTTGCTGAGTATGTGTAATGATTTCTTTTTTTGTTGTTTGTTTTTCATTTTTGGTACTGGAGATTGAACTCAGGGGTACCCGACCACTGAACCACATCCCCAGCCCTATTTTGTGTTTTATGTAGAGACAGGGTCTCACTGAGTTGCTTAGCAGCCTCGCCCTTGCTGAGGCTGGCTTTGAACTCGCGATTCTCCTATCTCAGCCTCCCTAAGTGCTGGGATTACAGGCTTGCGCCACCACACACAGCTGTACGTGTAATGATTTCTTTAGAGGAAGAGAATGCATCTATATTTAGTATATATTTAAATCTACATTAAAAGTATTAAAATCACTAAAAACATCAGATCTGAATTTGTTAAAGGAATCTATAATTTTGATTTCATTGAATAGGAACTCCAAAGTCCAAAGTCTCATCTAAATCAGGCATGATTCATCCTGAGGCAAGTTCTCCATGTATGAGCTTAAGAAATCAAACAAGTTCCATGCTTCTAAGAGACAATGGTGGGAAATAGGATGGACATTCTCTTTCTAAAAAGGAGGGACAGGCAAGGAAGGAGTAGTAAGTCTAAAACTCAGCAGAGAAAAATGATAAGTCTTCAAGCTGGAGAATAATTCTCTGGGGCTCCATATCCCACATCTTGTGCACACAAGGGTGGGAGTTGGGTCCCCAAAGCTTCCAGGCAGCCCCACCCTGTGGCTTACCTGAGTTCAGTCCGTCCAGCAGTTCTCATGACTTGGAGTCTCATGCCTGCAGCTTTTCCAGGCTGCCATTGCAAGCTAGAGGATCTCTAGTTCTGTGGCCTTGGAGGCTGCCCCACTCCCAAGGGTCCAAAAGGCATTACCCTAGCAGGGACTCTGCAGTAGCTCTGCCCTGGGATGTCTCTACCTGTCCCCCTTGCTCTCCAACCAGTCTGTGATATCCTTTGAAATCTAGGTGGAGGTTACCATGGCCCCATGGTTCTTGCATTCTGTACACTTGTAGAGTTAGCATCACATGAGTGCTACTAAGATTTACAACTTATACTTTCCAATGGGATGGACTGTGGGACTGCTTGAGCCACGACTGAGGGGTTGCTGAGCTGGAATTCAGGAAGTGGAGTCCTCAGGTGGTGGTGCAGGGCAATAAACATTGATGTCCCATAGGCACCTCTCTGGAGACCTTGCCCTAAAGGCTACACCATGCCTCAAGAATCTCTGAAAAATGCCTTCATGGTCGTTCTCCTGTTGTTTTGTTGAATAGAACCTGGCTTTCTTCTGTCCCTATTAACCCCTTTAGTAAATAGTTACTTGGCTACAACCTTAGTATTCTTTCCCAAACACACTTTCTTATTCTTTACGTGGCACTAGATTGAGAATTTTTCAAATTTTTCCATTTTATTTTCCTTTTAATTATAAATTTCATCTTCAAATAATTTCTCTCCTCTCATTTAATTTTAGGCAGCCAAAAGAAGTCATACAGTACCTTGCATGTTTTGCTGCTTAGATATTTCTTCTGCCAAGATATCCTAGTTTATCACTCTTAAATTCCACTTGGATTTAGCTACAGGGCATGGACACAATCCCACCAAATTCCTTGCTACTTTGTAATAAGGATGGGCTTCACTCCAGTTTCTAATACCTCCTCCCTCCTTTCTATCTCACAACTGATCAGAATGGCCCTTACCATCCATATTTCTACCAATAGTTTGATCAAACCACTTAATTCCTAAGACTTCTTAATTCTCTTCTCTTCTGAGCCTTACCAGAATTGTCCTTAATTGCTCCATTCACAGCAACACAGGATTTTTCTAGCTAGCTCTTGCAAATTCTTCCAGCCTCTACCCATTATCCAATTCCAAAGTGTTTCACATTTTTGGATATTTGTTATCGTAGTCATCCCTCTTCTCAGTACCAATTTTCTGTCTTTTGTCTACTTTGTATTGCTATAACAGTGCTACAGATTAATTTATGCAGAAATTTATTTTTCACAGCTCTGGAGAGTGAGAAGTCGAACATTAAGGTACCAGCATCTGGCAGTGCCTTCTTGCTATGTCATTCCATGATGGAAGGCAGAATGGCAAAAAAAGAGAGGCCTGAGCTCACTTTTATAACAGACCCATTCTTGTGGTAACAAACCTTGTGATTCGTGAGGGCAGAGCTTCTGTGGCCTAATCACCTCTTAAAGGTTCCACCTCTCAACATTGTATGGGGTATTAAGTTTTCAATGCATGAACTTTGGGGGACACACATAGCATACACTTTTGCAAATCTCTTTAATGTGTATCTTAAGATAACTGGATTGCTATATCTGCTTCTGTATTTGATCTGCTGTATGAAGCATGTTATGTAGTCCTTCGAAACACTTTTGTTCCATAATGAGAGAACAATGATTAATGGGCATCCTAATATTATTACAAATATAGTTTTGGTTTTACAAATCCCCTGCAAGGGTCTCAGGGACACCCAAGAGACCCTGAATCACACTGAGAACTATTGCACTACACTGCTTCTCATTTACATAGAGAAAATGTCCTGGTTGGGTCCTGAGTGTTCTTTAAGAAACAGTTTCTTCAAGTAAACCCCAGCCTGCTGTGGAAGGATGAGCACCAGAGGCAATGTGGTCAGAGACTAAGGTATCACCAGGGTTCCACACATGGGAGTTCTTGACCTTTGGTAAATTAATTGTTTCTCAGGTTCTTCATCTTTAAAATAGGGCTTGTTATGATTCCTTGTGGGGTCATTGTCCACATTCCAAGAAATATGTGACAGGGTGACACAGGATGCCTGGCCAAGGGTTAGTTTGATTTCACATTGGCTAATGATGACCAGGAGAGGATGTGGAGGGGCCATAATCAGCCAGAAGAAGAGGAAGAGAGCCAGAAAGGACAGATTCCCAAACTTTACCTTTCAAATTAACTGTGTTTGGCCATTCATTTGTTTGGGCTTCTAGAAATTTAATATGGTGCATACACTACATATGTTAAAACTGCATAGGACTTGAAGGACCACCTGATAATTAAATGCATTAATATTTCTGGAGAAGAATGTATTTCACTTACACCAAGGCATAGAAACAGCCTCATGTCAGAATAGGTCAGATGTTGAGGCCAAAGGATGTACAAAAATCTTCTGTGTTCAGTGCTCTCAGGATTTGGGATTATAGATAAAATATGGTGGACCTTACCTAAGGTAACTATTCCAGTACTAGGCTAAGGATTGTGACCATGCTAATTCATTTCATTCTCTCAACTCCCTGGGCAAGGAGCAGACATCTAAGGATCCAGAAATATCCTTGTCTGGTTTTTTTCTTTCAGTCAGTTTTATAGGAATCTAGGTTTGGAGTGGTGGGTCTGATTTTCTGCCAATGGCTATTGCCTGCAATTTAAAGACTAAACATTTATTTTGTTGGTGGTGGAGGGAAGAGAGTTAGACATGTGAATTATGCTTGTGGATGTGTTTCCAAATGAACCTAATGGCATTAGCAAATATTTTAATGAATGCATATAAACTCTATATTAAGCTTTTTGGAAATTTGCCTAGCTAGGAACCTAATATGCTGAAGAATAAATATAAGGTGTGAAGATATATTTTGGACACCAATAGCACTAATAAGATCAATTACTCACTACATTTATAGGAATAGAAATTGAACAGATGACAACATTTCAAAATCTTTAAACAAGAGCCCACACTGATTGTTTTGTGTTCCTAATTTCCAACTTATAGAACTTCACAGAGAAATAAACCCTGAAGTTGTTTGAAGATAAAAGTTCTTGCTATGAATGAATTTTGAACAAAAAGAAAGGAATGTAGGCACTTGGAAGTAAATTTATAAAGAATTCATCAGAATTTGAAGTTACACAAATATTATGACAATGCTTGACAATCTTGAGAAGCCATTTCAACTCTTGGTTTCTGTGATATTTAATAATCATGTATAACTTCAGAGACAAAAGAATTTGAAATTATTTTTTTCTAACTTTACCTACAATATCATTCTGACTTTAGGGACAAATAAGTGACATTAATTTGGGAATCTATACATGGCACACATGTTAATGAGCACTTAATTTGTGGATTCCAACTTAAATACATATATATTTTGAAAGTGTGATCTATTTAAGTTTGCCACTTAAATATAGTCCCCTCCCCAGCCATGCTAAAAAGCGAAAAATGTGTTAAACAGAGAAGTAGAGTGGTGGTATTCACCTTGTAATCCCAGTTACTCAGGAGACTGAGGTGGGAGGATCAAAAGTTTAAGCAACATAGCAAGACTCTGATCTCAAGGGAGGGGAACAAAAAGCAGGGAAGTAGGACTTTGTGTGTTCAGTTAATTAGATATGTGTATTGCAGGGAGCTGGGGGGACTTGAGGTTTCTTCTTTTCTCCTTTTCTTCCTTCTTTCCTCCTTTTCTTCTTTTTGTAAAATATTTATTATTCAGTTGTAGGTAGACAGAATATCTTTATTTTATTTTTATGTGGTGCTGAGGATCAAACCCAGGTTTTAATGTTTGTATGTGCAGTAAACCATTGATGCTTTCATTACTTAGAATTGCTTTAGGAACAACAGTGACAATAACAACAATTAGTTGAACACAGATCTCCCAAGATTCCATGTAAAGGTCAAACTGGGCTCATGGCTGCTTACCATGAACACATGAACTCGACATCTCCCTTCCAGGAGGCACTCATTCCACAGCTGCCAGAAGTGCTGGCCTTTAATGCTTCACGGATAAGTTCCTGTGGGGGATCCCTCCTCTGGTAGGAGGTAAGGGCCCTGCCTGAGGCCACACTCTTCACAGATAAGTTCCTGTGGGGGATCCCTCCTCTGGTAGGAGGTAAGGGCCCTGCCTGGGGCCACACTCACTCTGCACTGTGGTCAAGATATTAGAGGCAGCCTGCATCCTGGGCTGGCTCCTTGCCCTGACAAGAAAAATCTGAGGTAATGTATGGGATTGCCCAAGGCCTTTATTGCAAGTGGATCATAGTTCAACCTGTCCCTCTGTGCAATCCTTTTTCACTTACTTTCTTATAAATATGGATCCTGAAAGCTCTCCCCAGTGAAAGTCTTACATGTAAGTCATCTCAAAGTTTGTTTTCACTTAAAACCATTGGTACCAGAAAAGGTCCAAGCAAGTGGACTCTAAAATGATACCTGGAGCTGGTCAGCTGTCAACGACACCATCACGGGGGTCGGTGGAGCACTGGAAGCCCAGCCTGCTGTACTTGGGCTTGTGCTGCAGTTTTGTTGTGCTGAGGCAGCTGGGAGGAAAGCCACGTTAGGCTCAGTAGCTGAAGTAGTGGAGAGGTTCAGGGGAAGTGGTAATTAGAAATACAATGGAATTGGATGGCTGTTGCTGAGTGCTACAAAATGAATTAGATAAAGGATAGGAGAGGCTGCAAAGATTAATCACCAACTTAGGGCTAAGTGTGAAAGCCAGAGGGCCTGTGGTACTTATAACAAGACTCTCATCTCCTATGGCCAGAGGCAGAAAAAAAGCCAGAATCAAACCAAGGACTTGATCATAAAGCCAAAGGAGCTCCAGAGAGAGCTGAATTCCCCACTCCAGCAAGTCTGCTATCTCAAGGTATCAGATCCCCAGTGGGGAAGGAGTGAGATTCTGAGACTTGGATGGAGGACAATTGTGACTAAGCATCACAAACCTTGACTATTCAGACCACCATGAACCCTCTGGCCCACTCCTTCCTATTAAAGTTAATGCTGCTGTCCTGTTCTAAGACAGCACAGGCTTTGTCTTGCAAGGAGCCTCTTGTTCCCAGCTCAGGATCTACCCTGACTCCAGTCCTGGACACTACACCAGTAAGTTGAGCAAGGATCAGCAAGTTCAACCTCCAAGCCAATCAGCCTGCAGTCTGTTTTTGGAAATAGAGTTTTATTGGAACACAAGCACCGCAACATTCAACAACGTATTTGGCTGCCATCATGCTACATTGGAAGGATTGAGTAGTTGCAGCAGAGTCCGTATGGTGTACAAAACCCAAACCTTACTAAGCCGGTTCTTTATACGACACGTTTGCAGACCAATAAACTAGAGTGAAGTCACAATAAAACCTGACAGGAATAGTGCTGGTTCTGATATACACCAAAGACGTATAGAAAGGGAAAGAAAGAAAAGGGAATGTACACCAAAGATGTAAGACTTAGCACACAAATACTAGCAGGAGTGGAAGAAGGTATATAGGATTGAATCCTGAAGGGTCTGTGAGCTAGCTTTCCACTGCTGTGACAAAATTTCTGAGAAAATCAATGAAAGGTGGAAGTTTTCAGTCCCTAGTCACTTGGCCGCATCACTGTGGGCTTGTGGTGAAGTAGAACATCCTGGTGGGCTGTGTGTGTTGGAGCAGAGCTGCTCACTGCCTGGCAGCTGGGAAGCAGAGTGTGGGGGAGGGGCCAGAGGACAAGATGTCCTCTTTCCAGGGCACACCCCAGTGACCTGCTTCCTCTAATTAGGGGCCCCCTCATACAGTTTCCATCACCTCCCAATAGCCATTCATTTATGAACCCATCAATTTATTAATCGATCGATGAGAGCAGAACCCTCATAATTTAATCACCTATCAAAAACTCCACCTCTGAACATTGCTGCATTGAGGGGGTCAGACCTTCAACACGTGAGCCTTTGGGGGACATTTCATATCCAAACTATAGCAGTCTGGCTTACAGAGGACGGAATATACAGTTGGATGATGGAGGATATCTGCCTGGAGCACTCTTCTAAGATAGAGGACTTAATACCCTGCTTAATGGACTCCTGGAGTATTTTGACTGACTTTTCTTTTTTAGGAAATTGATGATCAAATTAAGTGAAGGAGATATGTGAGGAATGCCTTGGCAGACAGTGACCAAAAAAATCAAAAGGCTCAGAGAAGAGGCCATGCTGGAATCAATGTTCTGTGTAAGAATAATCAAGATACAAGGTCACTGGATTTTTAGGGAAACCCAGAAGACAGACCATTTGTGAAATCTGTAAGGAATGAGCTGGTAAGAGTTTCTCAGAACACTGAGAAATTCAGTGGTGACTACCCCTTGTGGGGCAGGGCTGATGGTATAGATGATGCTATTATAGAACTGGGGCTCCTGAAAAGCTATGATAAGATGATAGATGCCTAGGTTTATAGAGGCTAGTTGGTAGAACTTAGGTGCCAGCAGCAAGGACCATGCAGTTATTACAATGAGTGCCAAGTTTGAAGTGACAGGGGACAGAGAACTGTATAAGTGGTTCCAGTTGGTACCCTTTATTCATGGTAGATACATTCCAAGGTCCCTAGCAGATGCCTGGAAACATGGATAGTATTGAACTCTATATACATTTGTGTTTTTCCTGTACAACTACATACTCGTGATAAAAAGATTAATGGCAATAACTAGCAATAAAATAAAAGAATTTTAACAACGTACTGTAATAAAAGGTAAATATGGTCTCTTTCTCTCAAAATATCTTGTAGTACTCTACTCACCCTTCTTGTGATGATGGGAGATGATACAATGCCTGTGTGATGAGATGAAGTGAGGTGAATGATAAATGTATTGTGATGTAGCATTTGGGTACTATGTAAGGGTTACTTGAACACAAGCACTGCCATACCACAATGGTGAATCTGATAACCAAGATGGCTACTAAGTGACTAGCCTTCAGATAGCACATACAGCATGGATACCTTGGACTAAGGGGTAATTTATGTTCCAGGTAGGACAGAGCAGAATGGTGTGAGATTTTATCATGCTACTCAGAATGCTATATAATTTAAAACTCATGGATTGTTTATTTCTGGAATTGTCTATTTATTATTTTTGGACCACTGGATAACTGAAACCACAGAAAGTGAAACCATAAATAATGAGAGACTATTTTAGTAGAACATGGTGCTCTTAGGAGCAAGGCAGAGGACAGATAGCAAAGGTAATGCTTATACACCACTGAAATGTCATGGCCAATTTTCAGAATTGAGCCAGTCCTTCACCCAGAACCTATTGGCTAAAGGAGAAACTGGTCCAAAGGTCCAAGGGAGGATCTTGTGATAGCATAGCAAGTGTTTATGATAATCCCAGTCTTTACCCAAAGGGATGTATGGCCATTTACTTAGGTACCATGAGAAAAGGGAAAGTCCCAGGTATTACAAGATTTTTTAGCATGTAAAACTCCATGGATATTCAGGGATTTTTTTGTTTCATCATGGCCCTTTGCTAAACTGTGGACTTGTAAGATACAGGAAATAAGACGTTCAGACCAAAAGTCTATTTCACAATGAGTTCTTTGACTCCATGGATCCACCTGATGATCGTTTGTTCAGTTTCTGAACATATAATTGCAATTGACATCCATAGTAGTTGGTACAATCCCCTCATTAGTTCTTTAAATTGAAGGGTGAACAATTGTGGTAGGGAAACACATTAAAGCCTCTCAAGTGTTCCTTCCATGACAAGAAAATATATTACTACAAATATCATCTACAGGGAAAATGGCTGAGAAACCATACACTCAATACTGCAAGGGCAGTGGCCCCCATAGTGTACCTAGTTAATTTACCATTCTAACCCATTTACAACAAGAGATCCTGCAATTTGGAACAATTAGAAACAATTAGGAACCTGAAGAGAGAGCCTTCAGAATGGTAGAAATCTTTGCTAGCTATTCTTCTGACAGAGGATTAAAATTTAGAATATATAAAGAACTCAAAAAATTTTACACCAAAAAAAAAAAAATAGGGGGGCTGGGGATATAGCTCAGTTGGTAGAGTGCTTGCCTCACATGCACAAGGCCATGGTTCATTCCCCAGCAAAACTACAAAAAAAGAAAAAGCCTAATTAATAAATGGGCAAATGAATTAGATACTTCTCAAAAGAAGAAATATGAATGGCCAACAAATTTATGAAAAAATATTCAACAACATTAGCAATTAGGGAATGCAAATCAAAACTACCCTGGGGGGCTGGGACTATAGCTCAGCGGTAGAGCGCTTGCTTCGCATGCATGAGGCCCTGGGTTCGATCCTCAGCACCACATACAAAGCAATAAATAAAGACATTGTGTCCATCTACAACTAAAAAAATATTAAAAAAAAAAACTACCCTGGGATTTCATTTCACCCCAGTCAGAATGCCAGTCATCAAGAACACAAGTAATAAATTACAGCGAGGATATGGAGGAAAAGGAACAGTTTTACAATGTTGGTGGGACTGCAAATTAGTACAACCACTATGGAAATCAGTATGGAGAGCCTTCAAAAGACTAAGCGTGGAATCATCATATGACTCAACTATACCACTCCTTGGTATTCTAAAGAATTAAAGTCATCATTCTATAGTGATACATGCATACCCATGTTTATAGCATCACAGTTCACAACAGCCAAACTATGGAACCAGTCTAGGTGCCCATCAGTGAATGAATGAACAAAGAAAATGTGGTATATATACACAATGTACTTTTTTTCAGCCATAAAGAAAAATGAAATTATGTAATTTGGAGGAAAATGGATGAAACTAGAGATCATCATATTAAGCAAAATAAGTGAAACTCAGAAGATCAAGAGTTAAGAGTTGTGTTTTCTCTCTTATGCAGAAGCTGGAGAGAAGAAAGGTGGGGATGGATTTCATGAAAATCATAGGGAGATCAGTAGAGGAAAAGGACTAAGGGTTGGGAGGTGGGAAGGGAGGAGGGAAATGCTGGGGAGTGATATTGGCCAAATTATATTGTGTGCATGTAAAAATGTGTAACAAATCCCATCATTATGTACAACTCTAATGCACCAATAAGAAATGTGGAAAAGAACCCTAGAGGTCCTGATAATTGAGAGTGGGTTACCATAAGGTCAACTAATTACCTAATGTATCTGTTGCCACTACTGATCCAACCAGAGAGCAACAAACACCAACCAACAATTACTATCTCTTGAGGAGCTCCTTGTTAGCACTTTTATACAACAGATTTGTTTCAATCTCAAAGTGACAGTAATTTATCTTGATTGTAATCGACACATATTCCAGAAATGGATTTGCTTTTCCTGCCCATGGGCATTCAGGCAGAACCTCCAACCATGGTCTTAAGATTATTTGATAAACTGACATGAAATCCTACATGCTGTGACCCTGGACCAACAGTCCCACTTTATAGCAAAGGAAGAGCAACAATACGCCTATAGCTATGGGATCTACTGTTCTTGTCATGTACATACCACCCAGATGCTATCTGCCCTCTAGAGATTTTTGACAACACAGCTAAGGTGTCAAACTGAAGATGATATAAGGATGGAGTGACATTAAATCAAGGCCCATTATTTACTCCTATATTCACAATAGATGAAATTGATGGCCCATAAAGCAAGGAAGGATTAAAAGTAGGCTTGGCCTCACTCACTATTACTCTTTTTTTTTTTTGGCACTGGAGATTGAACTCAGGGGCACTTGACCACTGAGCCACATCCCCAGCCCTATTTTGTGTTTTATGTAGAGACAGGGTCTCACTGAGTTGCTTAGCGCCTCGCCATTGCTGAGGCTGGCTTTGAACTCGCGATTCTCCTGTCTCAGCCTCCCTAAGTGCTGGGATTACAGGTGTGTGCCACCGCGCCCGGATACTGTTACTCTTAATGACCTATTTGGGGAGTTTGTGCTTCTCTGTCCTTGCACATTTCGTCTCTTGTGTTCTGGTTGCCAGAGGGAAAGTGTTTCTATCAAGTAGCACAGAAAGGATTCCATTAAACTTAAGACCATAGTTAATCACATGGTTGCCACTATAGCCATTCAGGCGATTCTCTGGGTTGGTTCTTGGTACTTTCTTGCCAAATTCTGATGGTCAGTGAGCAAGTACAGTAGCTATGGCTTGATCCATGGCTTGATCTTGACCATTACCACCACAACCATGGTTACTTATGGCTCAGGGCCTTCCAGGATGAGACTCTGGGTCATTTCACCCAGGTGAGCAGCAGAGATGTTTAAATGTGTGGGAGAATCTAAAAAGGATGTTAGGAAGAGGGATGTCATGATGCCAGATACAGTTGCAAAGACTGTGATTTGTCCAAATAACCTTCCTTTTATAACTTTCCACCAAAAAAGAGATCTCCAGAATCACATGGAGCTATTCTTAAATGGCATAAACTTGCTGTATGAAGGCATTAGATCTGGGAGTCTCAAGGGGTGGGCTGTAATAGTCAGGGAGGTACACTCCTCAGATCTTCCCTTCAGAAGGAAAGCATTCACTTTCTAAGCAGTCATAAAAGTACTGCAAAGAGACTTATGGTCCTTGGCCAAAGGGAGCTACCTTGTCCAAGGTGATGGCTCATTTCCATTGGTGTCCTAAGGTGAGTTGATGTGAGGCTACAAAGGCCAGACCCCTTGCCTTGATTAGGAAAACTGAAAGAATTCTTCTGCTCTAGTCTCCCTGTGGGTGTTGCTGAGGCTTCTTATAGTCTTATCACAGTTCTACATCTCCCTCTGTCTGCTTCCTGCTCAAGATGATATTTCTGAGAGTGCTCCCAGAAGAAGCTCCCTGCATGTGACCATCCATCTCAGAGCTTGGTTCCTGGGAACCTGACCTAAGAGTGTGCTTTGATATAAATAAGCATCTTATAAATGCCTTTATTTCCCCCAATTGTAAACTCTGGGGTTCAAAACAAACCAGTGATTAAGAATAAAAATAATTTTCCTTTCACAAACTGAAAATTAAAATATTTAGTAGTTTCATTCTGGGAAAAACATTTTGCTGATAAGAAAGGGCTTTGTTTCTGTGGGAAGGCTTCTACACCCAGCGTCTTTCCATCAGTGAGCTTTTGGTGTTTAAATTATTTATTTTTTAATCAAGTTCTAATCCATTGTTTAGATAGATGTTTCTGAAGTATTTTTAAAATGTAGTATGTTTTTAAAATTAGATGTCCATCTGTCATTATGTGGAATGTGTGTAGGCATATGGTGAATGGACTTATTTTTAACCTGTGAATGCTTTTAGCCTGCTTAACCATATCCCTGCAAAAGAAATGCCATTAAGAGGGTTTCTCTCCTTCACTCACAATTAATTTTGCATTTCTTTGTGATCCATACCATCAGATTTTGAAAAGCCAAGTCATCACCCTAGCCTTTTTAAAAAAGGGATCAAAGAAAACCGATCTGCAAAATGTATGTCCTCTTTCCATCTCCAGATTATTTCTCTGCAGCAGGAAAGACATGTTCACGAAGCATATCATACACCTTTTAACTCACTAAATTTCTTCCTTAGATTGATAGTTTTGATGTCCCTACTTAAATTGGAGGCAGTGTGAGGTGCCAAACAAATGTAGAAAGTGATTAATCTTTTTATTGATCATCAATTTCAAAACTAGTCCGATAGTACTTGGAGTGATTCCATTTCAAATATAGATAAGAAATCAGCATGTATCATATGGAGTAGGCTTTTCTGATAGTTTTTTTTTTTGTTATTTATTTCATTCCTTTCTAGTTTTTAGCATGCATGGAATTTCATTTCTACATATTTTAATGTCCCCTTAAACAGGATTTTTTGGGGTTAATTATTTTTACTATCAAATGTTCCAAACATAGAAAAATGTAGATAGAAAGATATAATGGACCTCAGTGTATCCATTGTTCAGCTCCAACAGTTAACAACAGTTTGCAGCTCTAGTTTCATCTACACGTCTCTGCCTCCACCCCCTTCCATCATGTACACACACACACACACACACACACACACACACATTTTCTGGTGTATTTGACACAAATATCAGACATCATGTCATTTTCCTTGTAAGTACTTTACAAGAATTTAAACAGTAAAATTTTAAAAAGATATGACCATACTCAACATATAAAAATAATGTCTAACAATTCTAATATCCAATCCCTATTCAAATTTCTCCAATGGTCTTGGGAGCTGGCCTATTCAAATATGAACCAATAAAGCCCACCGACCATGTGGTTGCACTTCTACAACTTAACATACATTATCCCTCTCTCTTCAGTCACTAGCATGGCATTGACTTTGTTGGAGAAGTCGAAAGGTTTATCTTTTAGGTCTTGTGTTCTAGATTTGCATGATTGTTTCTAGTGATGTTTTTAACTTGTTCCTCTGTTTTCTCTGTTCCTATAAGCTGGTGATTAGATATGCACCTTGACTTGATTAAGGTTCAGGTATTTTTTAGGTCATCCTGTTTCCTGTGGAATCATGAGCTCATGACGCCTTTGAGTCACACCAATGATCAGTCAGGTGATACCAGGACATTATTATCCCCTCAAGCCACCTGTGAACATTTTGCCTGACTTAACATTCTCTGACCATCATTGTTGCTTAGGCCCAATGTTTCACTAGGGATTGAAATGGCAATTTTCTTTTCTGTCCTTTCTTCTGTGTTACTTAGACATAATTCTTCTGCAAAGAAGAATTTATCCCCATCAATTATTTGGCTGCTTTGAATATAGTTTGTACAGGAAAGGCAGGGCAAATTCTTTATTCTTTCTGTGTATTTATTAATTTTCAGAATAACAAGTTGGTGCTTTCATAAGTTTTTAAAAATTATCATTAATACATTGATTTTTATTATTAATATTTAAATTGAGTGCAGTTATTCTTTTCTTGGCTTATTTATTTGTTCTTATTAGTTATACATGATAGTAGAATATATTTTGATATATTGTACATATATGGAATATTAACTTCTCATTCTTGTGGTTGTACATGATATAGAATTACATTAGTCATGTAATCATATATATTGATTCCTAAGTATTTTATCTTTTTGAAGCTATTATGAAGGGGATAGTTTTTCTAATTTTTCTTTCAGTAGATTCATCACTGCTGTATAAGAATGCAATTGATTTATGGGTGTTAATTTTATATCCTGCTATTTTGCTGAATTCATTTATGAGTTCTAGAGGTTTTCCAGTGAAATTTTTTGGGTCTTCTAAATATAGAATCATGTCATCAGCAAATACGTGTAGTTTAAATTCTTCTTTTCCTATTCGTATCCACTTAATTTCTTTCTTCTGTCTAATTGCTCTGGCTAAAGTTTCAAGGATGATGTTGAATAAAAGCAGTGAAAGAAGGTATCCTTGTCTTGTTCCAGTTTTTAGAGGGAATGCTTTCAATTTCTCTCCATTTAGGATGGTGTTGGCCTTGGGTTTAGTGTAAATAGCTTTTAAAATGTTGTATGTTCCTACTATACCTAGTTTTTCTAGTGTTTTGAACATAAAGAGGGTGTGTATTTTGTCAAAAGCTTTTCCTGAAACTATTGAGATGATCATATGATTGTTGTCTTTAAGTCTGTTGATGTGATAAATTATACTTATTGATTTCTGTTGAACCTAACTTGCATCCCTGGGATGAACCCTACTTGATTGTGGTACACTATCTTTTTAATATTTTTTTTTTAGAGTGATTTGCCAGAATTTTATTGAGAATTTTTGCATCTATGTTCATCAGTGATATTGGTCTGGAGTTTTCTTTCCTTGATGTGTCTTTGTCTGATTTTGGTATCAGGGTGATACTAGCTTCATAGAATGAATTTGGAATAATTTGAGGAGTATTGGTGTTAATTCTTCTTTGAAGGTCTTGTAGAACTCCACTGAGAAATCTGTCTGATCCTGGGATTTTCTTAGTTGGCAGGCTTTTGATGGTGTCTTCTATTTCATTGCTTAAAATTGATATGTTTAAATTGTGTATGTCCTGATTCAGTTTGGGTAGGTCATATGTCTCTAGAAATTTGTTAATGTCTGCAAGATTTTCTAATTTTTTTGGAGTATAAATTTTCAAAATAGTTTCTGATTATCATTTCAGTAGTGTCCACTGTGATATCTATCTCCTTTTGTTATCACAAATTTTAATAATTTGAGTTTTCTCTCTGTTTCTCTTTCTTAGTATAGTTAAGGTTTATTAATTTTATTTAATTTTTCAAGAACCAACTTTTTGGTTTGTTATTTTTTTGAATTGTTTCTTTTGTTTCTGTTTCATTGATTTCAGCTCTGATTTTAATTATTTCCTGTCTTCTACTGCTGTTGGTATTGATTTGTTTTTCTTTTTCTAGGACTATGAGATGTAATGTTAGGTTATTTATTTGGCTATTTTTTATTCTTTTAATAAATCAGTTCTACACCATGAACTTTCCTCTTAGAACTGCCTTCAGAGTTTCGCAGAGATTTTGATATGTTGTGTTGAAATTCTCATTTACTTCTAAGTATTTTTTTTATTTCATCTCTGATTTTTTCTCTTTTCCATTGGTCATTCTGTAGTGTGTTATTTAGTCTCCCAGTGTTAGAAGAGCTTCTATTTTTATTTTATCATTGATTTCTAATTTCATTCCATTTTGATCTGATGGAATACCAGGCATTATCTCTATTTTCTTTTTTTGTAGTTGCTAAGAGTTACTTTGTGGCATAAGATATGGTCTATTTTAGAGAAGGAGCCATGTGTTGCTGAGAAGAAAGTATATTCGATCATTGATGGGTGAAATAATCTGTGTATATCTGTTAAGTCTAAATTATTGATTATATTATTTAGTTATATAGTTTCTTTGTTTAGTTTTTGTTTGAAGGATCTATCCAGTGGTGAGAGGTATGTTCAAGTCACATCCTATGTTATGGTCTATTTGATTCTTGAAATTGAGATGGGTTTATTTGATGTACGTAGATCCTCCATTGTTTGGAGCATAAATATATATTATTGTTATGTCTTATTGATGTATGATTCCTTTAAGCAGTATGAAATGTCCTTCATTTTCTCTTCTGATTAACATTGGCTTGAAGTCCCCTTTATCTGATGTGAGGATACAAACCCCTGCTTGTTTACATGATCTATGTGAGATGTTTTTTTCCCATCCTTTCACCTTCAGTCTGTGGATATCTTTGCCTATGAAGTGAGTCTCTTGAAGACAGCATATTATTGAGTCTTTTTTAAAAATACAATCTTCTAGTCTATGCCTTTTGATTGATGAGTTTAGGTCATTTATGTTCAAGGTTATTATTGAGATATGATTTGTATTTGCAGTCATTTTGGTTTATTTTTGGTTTTTAATTCAAATTAGTTTATCTTCAATTGACTATTTCTTTAGTGTAGCTCCTCCCTTTGCTTGTTTTAACTTTTTTTTTTTCATTTTATCTTCATGGAATATTTTGCTGAGAATGTTCTCCAGTGCAGGCTTTCAAGTTGCGAACTTTTTAAACTTTTGTTCATCATGGAAGGTTTTTATTTTATCTTCAAATCTGAAACTTAATTTTGCTGGGTATAGTATTCCTGGCTGGCATTCATTTTCTTTCAGAGCTTGGTATATATTATTCTAAAACCTCCTATCTTTGAGGGTCTGGATTGAGAAATCAGCTGAGATCTGTATTGGCTTCCCTCATGTAATCTGACATTTTTTTCTCACAACCTTTAAAATTCTATTCTTATTCTGTATGTTAGGCATTTTCATAATAATGTACCTTGGTGTGTGTCTGTTGTAATTTTGTACATTTGGAGTCCTGTAAACCTCCTGTATTCAATTTTCCACTTTATTCTTTAGGTTTGGGAAATTTTCTGACATTATTTCATTGAAAATATTGTACATTTCTTTGGTTTATATCTCCATGCCTTCATCTGTCTTGATAAATCTTAAATTTGGTCCTTTCATGTTATCCCATATTTCTTGGAAGTTTTTTTCATGGTCCCTTAACAACATCTCTCCATGGTCGACTTTATTTTCAAGATTATATGTTTTGTCTTCATTGCCTGAAACTCTGTCTTCCAAGTATCCTAATCTATTGGTTATGCTTTCCATTGAACTTTAAATTTGGTTTCTTGATTCCTTCATTTTGAGGATTTCTGCTTGATTTCTTTTCAGAATCTCTATCTCTTTATTGAAATGATCTTTCACATCCTGAGTTTTGTCTCTAATTTCACTCCTCACATTGCCTTTTCCTCATGGATCAGTTCAACTATGTGCATTCTAAACTCCTTATCTGACATTTCTTCCACTGTGGTGTCAATGAATTCTATTATTGGAGCACCTTGGTTTATTTGGAGCAATTTGTTCCCTTGTTTTTTCATGTTGTCTGTGTGTCTGTCCATCTAGCAGTGTGGATTTGAGGCAGTCCAGTTTCTAAACTGTAGACTTATAGTGTCCCTGAAGGTTTCCAGTGCCTCACCTTTAAGGGAGAGACAAATAATAATAGCAACCAATGTGAAGAATATATAGGCTTAAACCAAATAGCTTCTACTAAGTCATCTACATTTTTGTTGCAATGAACAGAAATTTTGTGTTCAATTATTACCTACAATAAAAACAGCAAGTTTGCAAAAATGGTTTATGATTTCAAATGGTGAACAAAGAGAGAACAGATGTAGGGTAGGATGTGATGTTTATGAGGAAGGAGGAAAGAAGATAGAAGTAAAAAATTATAGGAAGAGTGAAAGAAGGAGTAATAGAGTTTGGCTGTTAGCAGGAGAAAAGAGAGAGAATCAAGTGTAACAGATTAGTGGGAGAAAACATATATGTAAAGTAAAAATTTTAAAATATTAAAAATAGAAAAAAAGTAAAAATAAAAGAATACAAAACAAAACTGAAATATACTTTTCAGACATCCCAGTCCTTAATAGACTGATACATGAAAAATAATTGGTTTCAAAAATGGTAGACATATGAGAGAAAAAGGAAAAAGAATAAAAAAGATCTTGATGAAAAATTGAACAATTATTTTCACTGGAGTTTAAAAATTTCTCAGCTTTTCTTCTCAGCAGTTAAGTGGGGTTGTATGATGCTTGCTTCACCCTGAGGGTTGGGTTGCTAGAGTGAGAGGGTTAGTCCTGGAGGCAGAACTCCTAGAGGCAGGGTTTAGGCTTAGGTATGCTCAGGTCTCTTTGCTGAGTGCCAGTTGGTCTGGAGATTTTTAAGTCAGCACACCTCCAAGGCCTAGCAATTACTGGTTCATGCTGGAAGACTGCATCCCAGAAGTCTCCTTTGGGTTCCACTTATGTGGTATACGAGACTGTTCTTGGCCCACTACATTGTTGCCTGGGGACCTCACAATTCTGGTCTCTGATTCAGTCTCCAAACTCAATTTCTGTCACCCCCACCCTTTGGACTGCCCAGTCAGGCACTTCTTTCCCAGCCAGTCCTGCAGGCAGCCGGATTGGAATGGGTGGGACAAGCCAGATGGGTTTCTGGGACCAGTATTCCCCTGTATAAACCTCTCTGTATGCTTGATTTTCTCTTAGTAACTTAGGCACACTCTCTGTCACACAGTGTGTGTTTGTCCGGCTTGTTTTTCAAGCCAGACTCAGGTCTGCCAGAAGTCAGCTCCCAAAACTTCTGGTCCCCGCACCATGGCTACAAAAAGGTTTCTTCTGCTGTCTTCCCCACACAATGGGGAGAGATGGCAGCTTCTTTCCCTTAGAAAGATATTGTGGGGACTGGGATTGTAGCTCAGTGGTGGAGCGCCTGCCTCACATGCGTGAGGCACTGGGTTCGATCCTCAGCACCACATAAAAATAAATAAATAAAGATATTGTGTCCATCTACAACTAAAAAAATTAAAAAAAAAAAAAGAAAGATATTGTGCAGTGCAGCTTACTGTTTATTTGGGCAGTAACTCTGATCTCTAAACTTTCTGTACCCTGACAAGCCTCAGTCCTCCCTAGAACGGGGATTCATTTAATTCCTTCACTGCTTTACTGCATTCATGGAGGGCCCATTCTGGCTCGCACCTCCAGCTGCTACTGCAGCTACGGGGCTGGGGATTTTTTCCTTATTTTATTATATTTGATCTCTTGAGTCCCCAATCTGTTTTGATTGTCTAGTATTAAATTCCAGGAAAGTTCTCCCTAATTCTTGTTCATTCATTCACCTTGCTGAAAAGCTGCCTGTCTGCTTTTCTTGGTTGCACACCATGGAGCCTCCAGGGAAGCAACCTCTCTATTTCGCCATCTTCCTCCTCCTCTGCAGTTATTCTTTTTGATAGTCACACTGTTCCATTTTGGCCAGAGGGATCCCTTTCAAATTAGACTTGACCTTTCGTTTTTAATAGCTTCTTTTTTTTTTTTTTTTTGCATCTCAAAATGTTTCCAGATTGTCTTGTACATTTCAGATGCCATATAGAGTCCCAAAAGGTGGTTTACTGGGTCAAAAGAAGTAACTATTCTCAAGTATTTGGACAAAGTAAAAACAATATGGGCTTTGGTGGTAGGTAGTTTTAGGTCAGAAATGCCAACCCCATTGCTTATTTGCTCTGGAGGCTTAGAAATGAGGATAATAAGGCTATAATATAGGAAGTTATAATGAATGACATAGGGCATTTTTTTCCTCTGATGTTATGTGGAAAAAGCTGGATTCACAATTATATAAAATGCGTGGAGAAGCTATTGCTAATATGGTACGATGTAAATAGTGGCATGTTAATGTTAACGGTGGACTACAGGTTGTGGTTCGTTCTTTCTTTTTTACTTCCTTTCTTTCTTTCAGTACTAAAGATTGAACTCAGGATCCCTTTTTATTTTTTATTTTGAGACAGGGTCTTGCTAAATTGCTGAGGCTGGCTTTGAATTTGCAATCCTCCTGCCTCAGCTTTCTGAGTTGCTGGGATTACACATGTGCACCACCATGCCCAGCTAGTTGTTTTTTTTTCTGTATGTCTCACACTGTACTTTCCAATATAACCCATAATGGAAAGAAGTAAGATAACTTCATTTAAAAAAATAGTAAGCCTCTACCATAAATCCTGTAGAGTTGATTAAAATCCATTTGTGATCTGATTCATCGTGTTCTTTTTTGGTATCTCTCATGGTCAATTTAATCTGCTTGTCCCTTAACAGAGTTTAATGTGAATTATATAAAAAAGAAAAATATTGATGTAACTATACACTGCCATCTGCTTCCTTTTCATGCCATGTCGTATTGATTCCAGTAGACCGGGTCAAATCTGAGTGTTTCCTGCTCTCAAGGATGACCCCTGAAGGCTCCATGCTATTCCGCTTCCTTGCTCCCAGGGGAGAGCATCTAAGTTCTTGGTTGACAGCCCAAGGCAGAGCATTAAAACAGGAAGTAAAATAAAATCTTTGACATGCTTTTAAATCAATTTTCCTATGGGACGGAGTTGTTGGTGTTGGGCACTCATTAAAAACAGTTTTATTGATCAGAAAATAAAATCAGTTGGTTCTTTATTCACCTAAGAATTCAGATTGACTTGTCAAGGATGTTTTCAGCTAGTAGTCCTTTAAAAATACAGTAAATTATTAGAAAATTTTTGTTGAAGCTGTTTGTGGATCTTTCTAATCAAGAATTCCGTCTGATTTTCAGGAATGGTATTGATCTGGAATTGGGGGTCCTAATTTCATCTTTTAAAAATGGATAATAAAATTCAATGGGCATTTGGAATTAAGTAATGGTGATACCCACAAATTATTTTTCTTTATTTTTTTCTATAGGAATATCTTATTTCAAAACATAATTCTTGACTTTCATTTGGAAAATGTATAAAGCCTACATTTTGGAACTTGGCTATGGTGACCTACTTGATTAGTTCTAATAATGAATTGCCTCTGACAGGTCTTCAGGTGATTTTGTACGAAGAACCATGTAAATTCAGCATCCTGGTAATTGGAAACAACTGGTAAAGTTTCTTTTATTTACTTTCTTTTTCCCTTATGTTCTTCCTAATTGATGAACTGCTTTGGATGCTGATCTGTTGATGAGCCAAACCCAAGCTCTTGGCCTCAGGATCATTGTCACTGAAAGTGCAGTTTCATTGAGTAACACATCTTGATTGAGCACTTATCACCTGGTGCAGTTGAATGTTAGAAATACATTGATGGATTGATGATGGAGATGTAGTGCCTGCTCACGAAAAGCTTTCAGCCTAGCTAGCAGGACTGGATGTGCACACACCAGGAAATAAGAGAGCAGCAGAGGCTATAGCAAGTGATGCATGCTGTGTAGTGGAAGGGAGCATCCCTATGGATAGTGTATTACTCAGGGTTTCTCAAGAGAAACAGAGTCAATAAGACATCTCTTTCTCAGACTTATTTTAAGGAATTGGTTCCTGCAATTGTGGTGGCTGACATATCTGCAGTCTTCAGGGCAGGCCAGCAGGCTGGAGAGTTAGGGAAGGATGGATGTTAAAATCTCGAATCTGAAGACAGTCCAGGGCTAGAATTCCTTCTTCTTCAGAGGATCTGTGTGTTTCCTTGTAAGATCTTCAACCAATTGGATGAGGCCACCTATCTGCTTTACTCAAAGTCTACTGATTTCAGTGTTGAGATTTATTTTTTAAATTTAATTTTAATTTGTTCTTTTTAGTTATACATGACAGTAGAATGCATTTTGACATATTATACATACATGGAGTATAACTTCCCATTCAGTGTTGAGATTTAATCTAAACTCTGCCTGCACAGAAACACCTAAACTGGCATTTGGCCACATATTGCCGTGTGTCTGGGCACTATTGCTAGACTAAGTTGACACATAAGATTAACTGTCATGGTTGGGGAGTTATTTCATGGAAGTAGGTAGTTGGATCTGGAGTGTCTCCCAAAGGCTCACATGTTGAACGCTTGGTCCCTAATGCAGCAAAGTTCTGAGGTGGGGCTTGTGGGAAGTAACTGAATCCTCAGGGCTGTGGCCTCATTAGGGACCAATTCATCCATAGATTCAAAATTTGAGGGCATGATTGGGAGGTGGTGGAAACTGCAGTAGGGGGACCTCGTTGGAGGAAGTAGGTAATTGGGAAGTGTGCCCAGAGGTTATATCTCGTCCCGTGGTCTCTTCCGCCCTCTCTCTGCTTCCACTTCCTTCATGATGAGGAGAGCAGCTTTGTTCTGGCGTGCCCTTTTGCCAAGATGTTCTGCCTCACCTCAGGCTCAGAGCAATGGAGCCAGGTACCTGTGGACTGAAACACCTGAAACCATGAGCCGATATAAATCTTTCTTTCTCTAAGTCGTTTTTCTCAGGTATGTTGCCACAGTGGTGGCAAGCTGGCATGCTAGGCTAATTAGGAGACTTACCAATAGCCAAAGAAACCAATAACCACCTGCTCCCCAGGTATCTGACTTGACCGCAATTAGGAAGCCATGTGGTGAAAGCACCCTTTCCTCAGCAACACACCCATGAATATTTACCACCTGTTGAGTCTCTAGAGGACAGTGCTCCCTCCAGGGGATTTGGTTTGTTTAGACCTGGTCTCCCCATCCCCTCACACTGCTGGTCTCTTTTTCTGCATATTTACCTGATTATTTTTTTCATTTTCCTTTACAGATTCATGTTTTAAAACTGGTTCTTTCTCTTTCCATTTTCAAAATATGAACTTTTTATCTTTTTAAATATCAATTGATTTAAAACATATTTTATTATTTTAAACTTTTAATTATATATTATCTATTTCTTGTATATGTGGTTTATTCCAATGGCACAAATTCAAGATTCAAAAGGGTATATAGTGACGGTAAGTATCCCTTTCAGTTTTGACATCAAGCTGCTCTAAGTCTGTCTCCAGAGGCAGCAGCTATTATCAGATTGTTGATTTCATTTTAGAGACAATGATGATCAGAGCAATGTAGTATAAATACTTTAAAAATATATACCTATAATAGTACCTTCCTTCTTTCAGTTAACAAAATATGTGGGAAATTGTTTCATTTTGATTTAAAATTGACATTTTTTATGGCTACATAATATTCCATAGTGCAAATATACCATAACTTAGTCTTTCAATAGATTATTTTCAGTCTTGTGCTAGTATGACCATACAACATAAATATCCTAGTATATATACTTTCTTCCCTTTATTTAGAATAAATTCCTAAAAGTAGAATTCCTAAGTCAATGGGTACTCCTGTTTGAAAATTTTGATATATTAGCAAACTCTTTGCCATAGAACATACCTACAGTCAGTTATTTCCAGCTCCAACTTATAGATGCACAAACATGATGTCACATGGGGTTGTTTTCAAAGAGGGTGGACCCATTCTTTCCTTTTTCCTGATATCCCTGGTGGCCAATCACAAGTTTTTGCAAGTCAGCTGCCTGAATACCATCAGAGGAAAGGGGACGAAGTGAACAGAACTTACCAATGGAGACATTGACCCCAGAGAGTCATATTGTTATTATTTGGATCTGCTTCAAGTACAAAAATGTAAGTCTCCTCTGGGTGACTTGCCCAAGTTCATATAGCTCATATGTGTCAGGAGTAGAACTTGTACTCTCCTGGAGGGTTTTTGTGACTCATATATGTGTCACTAACCCAAGTGAGCTAATTCATATGCATCATTTAGGACACTGCCTAGTCCGTATAAATACTCGGTGAAGTTAGTTATTGTTGTCCTTTTTCATCAGGAGATGGCTGTGGAGTGAGTAGGGTGGGGAGGACTGAGGCAACTAGGAAGAATCTGAGCCTTGGGGGCTGGAGCATCAGAGACGGCTTGGATGACCTCCCCAGTCCTACCAGCTGTGTAATTCAAACAGCTCCAGCTCGGTAGCAGTGTTTGAGCCACAGAGGCAGATGAGCATTATTCTTAATTGGGCAGGAGCTAATGAGAGCTGTATTTCTTTGAATTTGCCCATTGAATGAGAACAAACATTAATGACCACTGGGCTGGAAAGGCCGAATACAATTTACCAAACGAGAAGGCATCTTCCCCCATCCGTGATAAAACAGTGCGCAAAGGACCAGGGCATGCTTTCCTGCAGCGAAAGTCCATCATGGGCTATGGTGTTAAATACAGAGTGAAGGCCCCATCAACTGGCATCCGAGTGTGAAACAATTAAACGCGGTGCTGCCCCTGCAGCACTGCCCCAGCAGCCGCCTCTGTTGGAGCTTTCAAGGCTCAGCAGCTCCTCGGATGACAGAGGAATAGGAATGCGCTGATTTTTTTTTATGGACACAAAGAAGGCCTCGGTGGGGGAGCTCATCTCTTCTAATTGAAGCAAGATTCAGAAGGCATAGTCCCCTGGGTCCCCATGAAGGGCAGAGCTAAGCTGTACCCTGGTGGCACCACCTGCCAGCTTCTTCTGCCAACGTGGATTCTAAGGTCTACTGATAGCTGAAGTGAGAGACAGCGGACACACCTGGTGGGAAACCCACAGTCCAGGAAGTAATAGTGGCTTGATTTCTTCTCCTTTTCTTTGTTTTTAATAATGTTTGTGAACTTCATTTCACATTTTACTTCTCTTTCACCAAATTCCTAGTTCTTCTTTTCTAGTTTGGTGCCCAGTTAGTATTTCTGCCACTGGAGCTCAGTGAGAGTGGGGATTATTCTGAGTAGGATTTTGAGATGGTGTAGTTACCTTGGTTTATGCCAAACAGTTTACATCCCTCCATTTGATGCTGATGGTTTAAGGGATTGAGACCATTGACGTCAGCCCAGGAAAGCGCTGCACTTGGAAATGTGTGAGCACGGAGGAAGAATGAAGGTGACATATGATGGAGTTTCTCTCTCTCCTTCTCCATCACCTTCAAGAGCTTAGAGAGAGTCCCAACCATGTCTCCAGGGCACCGCCAGACCTATTTGACCCTGGACATGTGGTGTGGGGCACCTTGTCTCTAGGAAAAAGCCTGCTTGCCCCATTTGCTCCTGGTCAAGGGCCCTCTGTATATCCTGCTCCAGTGACATTCTGCACTACTCCACAGCCCTAAGGACTAGTTACTTCTTAGGTCCTAAGGATAACAAGCAGCCACCTGGTTTTCTGGGAAGGGTGGTTCAGAAAGAGGAAAGCTACACTCATGTCACCTATGCTGCAGAAGCATCTTGCCTGCATAGCTGGTGCAGTGTTGCCCAGTGGTTAAGAGTTCACCATCTCTCTACCTCTTGCTGTGTGTCTTGGGGGAATTGCTAATCTTTTCTGTAGTTTATCCATATCTGTAAAATAAGGATAACTGTAATATCTACTTCATGAGATTGTTGTGAAAATAAATATCATGTACATTAAGCAATTAAAACAGTGCCTTCCATATGAGGGACCCAGTCCCCCAGCAGAGATATTCCACACTTTGACCTAGGACCTCTTCCCCAGACTCCAATCTAGTGAGGTTGGGATGTAGTGAGGTTGGGCAAGATGTGAAAGGATAGCTTCCATGTGGTCACAGTGTCACATTCATGCTCCTTTTGCACAAGGAATCTGATAAGCTGCCAACCGTATCAGTGGATGGACCTGGGCACCCACAGGGGCACAGGTCTGTAACATGCATGTCTGCACCCCACTGGGCCTGGTTAGGCCTCTGTGCAAATCATCCTCTGTGGGCCCCTGGCTGACACCCACTCTTGGGGCTTTCTTGCCCATCGAAAGCCCCCCTTGCTATCTGAGGCCCAGTGCATCACATTTGAATTCCATTCCCAAGCATGTTTCCAGATTCATTGAAATGAGAAGACAGGCATTTATGAACATTCTCCACCCTCCAGTCAGTTTTTGGCAGGACACTGTCAGGCTGAACCCAGTGCTTTATCAGCTCTGCCTTGAGTGTTCCCGGGCAGAGCTGTGTGCGGGCAGTGCCCCTCGCCCTTGTGTTGGGTGCTGCCTTCCCCACGGCAGCAGGAGTGCCTTATCTCCTTGGCTTTCTGAGAGGCTGTGGGCAGTTGTGTTTTCCCTGGGCTGGGGCTGGGTCTCGCCGCTTGGGTTTAAGCATTGCTTGGTCCTGCCTTGGGAGATGGAGATCTGTCCCTGGCTCATCTGCCATTATTTGTTTTGGAAGAGGGGTGAGTGCCCCTTACAATGTTTTAATATTTTATTTAAGCAATTGAGGTTCTTATTCCCTTCCTTTTCATCTTCAAATGAGATACCTTCCTTATCTTCCCTTTGACTTATGAAGCTTTTCCCATAAACCTTTTTTTATTACGAGATGCCCTCTCCTCTTATACAATATTTATTGGGCATGAATTTGGTAGTATTTGTACTTTTAATAATAATTGAAAGACTGCCAAATAAAGTGGCCAATAATTTAAACATTAACATTTACTTAAAATATTTTTTATTTAAAAAAAGAAGTTCACTGATAAGCCAACCTTATTTTTAACAAAGCACTATCTCTACTTTAAAGAGATGATCTTGGAAAAACCTCTCTGTCTGTTTCTCTGTCACACATTCATACACACTGATGATAATAAGTGATCTGTGTTGTTTTTCTTCATGGCTGAACTGGGTTTTAGCATAGAGATGACAAAATGGGGTGTGGGGTCCTGTGATTTTGTGGACAGGTTGCACTCACCAGTGATATGCTCCTGTGAAGTCCACCGGACTTAGCCCCAGTTTCCTTATCTTTAAAATGGAGAAATTTGACTTCTTATTCAAGAAAGTCTTTTCCAGGCCCTAGAGTCCACAACTGTATGGATTCAGAAGACAAGGGCTCCAATTTATAGTGGAGATTAATCCACAAACAACAAAAGCAAGTGGCTTATTTGCATACAAATAGAATGCTAATCAGGAGATAAGGATAAAGCTCCTCAGAAGCAAGACGGGCTGTCAGGACACCACTCCTCTGGAGGTGCCCAGACAGCACAAGCCCAGGCAGGAGAAATTCATTTAGCAGGAGTGGTAGAGTGCCATCGGTTATCAACAGCCCCAGGCACACTAAATGGTTTCTGGCCCCCAATGCAGAGAAGGGGAGTCCTTATCGCTGCAGTCCTGAAATTTGGAGCCATTATCTGCTAAAGCAGAGGGATTAAAAATAATGTTTGGGTCTGATGGACAGTGGTGAATAGTCAGCCACGTGGTGACGTTCATTGCTTGTGGGAAAGGAGTCTTGGCAGTGGAAGTCAGGAGGCCAAGGTGGATGGATTCTGGAGCAGCAGCAGAGTACCAGAGTCACCTCAGAAAAGTTCAGTGGACTTCTCTGCAACTGAGGGTTAGTCTTCACTTTGGAAATAGTTACCAACTGATTCTTGTTACAAGAATAAAATGTTATAAGATTGCAATTGACCTTTGAGAAATTATAAGTACAATCCACATAAGGGATCAACTTTCATACAACCAACATTCAGCATTTATTATAATATGCTTGACACATTAGCCAACATGAATTTTGTACTTACTATATGGCAGCATTATTGTAGGTGTTTGACATAAATCATTTTAGTTCATTCTTACAAACTGTAAGACAGTTGACATCATAATCCCCATTTAGGTATTAGAAAGTGGAGATAATGTCATTTGTCACAGGTCACAGCTATTATGTGGCTGGGCTGAGACCCTCAGCTCACTCTAGAACTTGTAATTGTAATATGATGATACATACATATGTCCTTCAGTAAAATTTATTGTAATAAGCCTTATTTAGAAATAAATCTAATATTTTGTGTAATGTATACTTTACTTAGTTTGAGATATTATAATCTTATCTATATAGTTAACAAATAATAACAATAAGCATATTTCCATGCCTTTAAATCTATTCCTAGGCATAATCAAAAGCATATGTCAAGCCGGGCACAGTGGTGCACACCTGTAATCCCAGCATTTTGGGAGGCTGAGACAGGAGAATTGAGAGTTCAAAGCCAGCCTCAGCAACAGTGAGGCTCTAAGCAACTCAATGAGACCATGTCTCTACATAAAACACAAAGTAGGGCTGGAGATGTGGCTAAGTGGTCGAGTACCCCTGAGTTCAATCCCTGGTACCATAAATAAATAAATAAATAAATACACATATCATTATGCTATAATGTATTCAATTGGTAGTTTGACATTTAGTTCCTTTCCATTATAAATATTAAAATGAACATCATCTATTAATTTGTATCATTTTTCAAAAATGGAATTATTGTATAAAAAGTACATATGTTTGATTTTAAATTTGATTCAAAATATTTTAATGCAACTTCTAGTATGTCTGAAAGTAGGGAGAATGCTCCTATGATCCCAGTTCCTTTCACTAGCTTTAACAATTATCAACACCCAGCCAATTTTTTATTGTCTATTTTCTCCTCACCCTGCAATTATTTTGAACCAAATCCTAGATGATATCTCATCTATAGATATTTCATAATATATTTCTTTCTAAAAATATTAGGTCTTTCTAAAAATACTATATCACTGTCACACCTAAAAAATTTAGCAATAATCTTTCATATTAGCAAATACCATTTCAGTTCATATTTCTTTGTTTTATGTATTTGGATTGGCGTTCAAATAAGTTCCACATCTTGTGATTGGTTAATAGTTGCTTTGGATTTCTTTGTGTCTATAGGTTCTCTCTCTCTCATCTGTGGAGTGCTTGGAGGTCACATTTCTTATAGAGTCATGCAGTTGCCAAAGTACTGCATCACCAAAGTACTTAACATGTTCTTTTCTCCCTCTTCTTATAAATTGGTAATTAGTTCTATAAACTTGATCAGACTCATCCTCCCAGGTTTAAGTCTTCTGGGCTCTCCTCACAGGTTGGGAGATATACTTGGATTGAACAAACTTGAGTTAGTTATTCATAGGCCAATCATACATGGCAGCCCAAACTGTAGAAAGAGTCTGGTCCATGGCAGAGGTTTGGGGAGGAAGAGGCACTCACCCAAGCCACATGGACTGAGAATGGGGAAGTGGGCAGATCATAAAATAAAAATTGCAACTTTTAAATAGAACATAGTGTTTTAAATTAAACAGAGTGTGAATGGATGCAAAAGCAACAAATGCTTACTGTCAGCAATGCACTGCATTAATGGTGGTGTTCTCCTAGGACTGTAACAGAGCTAAACATTGCTATCGCCTAGTGACAGTGAAGCTGTCATAATTGTGTAGCTCAACACATTATGCACATGTTGACATTGGTGTAAGCAAACCCACTGACTTATAAAAGCATAGCATTTTAAATTATGTACAGTGCATAGTACTTGATAATAAATTATTTTACTCTTTTGTTTATTTACTATACTCTATTTTGTCATTATTTTAGAACGCCTTCCTTCTGCTTACTAAAAAGTAAGTTTATCCAGAAGTGGTGATGCACACCCATAATCCCAGCTGCTGAAGAGGCTGAGGCAGGAGGATCTCAAGTTCAGGCCAGCCTGGGCATCTCAGCAAGACTCTGTTTCAAAATAAAATATAAAAGATATAAAAGACTGAGATATAGCTCAGTGGTAGAGTACTTGTCTAGCATATGTGAGGCCCTGGATTCAGTCCCCAGAAACACACACACACACACACACACACAAACACACACGTTTAGTGAACAATAGTGTGCTGTGTTATGCCTGTAGCAGCCCCTAACATCTCATGGTTACTGTGTCTCTTGCACCAGAGGCCACCTGGAATGACTGACACACACCATCTAGGTTTGTGTGAGTACACTTTACAATAGTCACACAATCATGAACTTGTCTAACACATTTCTCAGAACATATCCTTGATGTTAAGTGTCACAGGACTTTACTGACCTTGGAGCCCAACCTGTAGATCATCAGAGGGACTAATCAACCACACAGGAGATACTTATTTCTGATGACGTGAAGGTGTAGGTCACCTATCATTGCACCATTGAGCTGGCAGGGACTTAAAACTTTGTCCAATCTTCCTTTTGAGAGCCAAGGAAACTGGAATCCCACAGAGCCACGTGACACTTCCAGTCATACTCTTAGTCAGCTATGTGGTTGGAATGTGGATCTTGCAATGCCTCAAGCCAGGGTTTTTGCTGCAAACATTGCTATTCTCATCTTGAGATAAATTACATGGTCCTGTGAGGGCTGAGCAAGAATGAGTAGAGCTTAGACCAGGCACATATTTCCTACCAAGTGACCTTTTCTGACAAGGAAATTATAGGTTATATATATATACACACAGGCAAAGCATGTATGTTTTATTTGTGTGTTTATGTGAGAATGGCTTTTAATTGATATTCACAGTTGTATAGATCTATATACTAAAAACTCAAGTACAATTTAATCTCATATCCCTTTCTCTGTTTTACTCACAAAAGAATAAAATGTCTACTGAACACTTTCATTTCAGTTTGCTTTTCTATCAAAGGGACACGTGTACCCTCCAAATTATTTCTTCATGAAGAATCCACCTTGATGCTGAAATAGCCATGAGCCTGTCACCTGCTGATGAAGAATCAGGCAGTCTTCGTGGCAGCTAGCTTACGGTGCAATGAGCAGCATGAACGAAAAATTTCAAGTATCTTTTTATCCCATTATTATCTTTCTCCCTTTTTGTTCTTTGTTCATTATTTTCTATCTCCCAGAATTTCCTAATGAGCTGAAAGAAGATGAATCTCAATAATGATTCAGTTTTTGTGAGGTGGAGAAGGTAACAAATAAAGAAATAACAAACAGACCCTGACATCTGGGAGCTGGTCTGGTCCTCCCAGCTGGACTTCAGTGACATTGTGAGCTGGCCTGGTGCTCAGGGCTGGACCCTGCTGTTTTTCTATGCACATAATCAGCCTCACAGAATAACCAACATCAGGCAAGGTCAGTCTGAGACTATGATGAAGTGAGACAAAACCAGGTCACTGTGCAACCCATAAAGTTCCAAATATCCCCTCTCTTAGCTGAAGCAAGGGACTGATGTGTCTTCACCAGAGTTTTACCTGTGCTCTGGTTTGCCCTCCCTGTAGATGATTTATAATATACCGATCATAGACTCTCCCCCACTTTCTTTTTTTTTTTAATTTTTTT
>PVHX01019800.1:0-33569 GCA_004024805.1 Geosciurus inauris
CTTCGCTATGGAAGGAGCTTTTGTTCCCCTCCTTCACTAACAGTAGCTGGCTTTGGGCAGACCCCAGCAGAATGAAAACTTGGGATTAATGTTAAATGTAAACTTAGGAGTTTTAATTATTATTTAGGTAGCTAGTGTTTTCATTTTGAAAAATTTCAAGTCCACAGAAATGTCACAACAGTAACATGATAAGATACCTTTTATTTGTTGTTAACATTTGGCCATGAGTACATATAGTATATATTTATTTTTGGGTGATGGGGTGGAGCTAAAGCATTTGAAAATGATACTTTACCCCAAAATACTTCAGCTTGCTTATCTTAAGAATTAAAATAGTCTTTGTAATCACAATATGGTTGTTACTCACTGGTCTTCACCATTGGTATAGTATTGTATAATATGTAGTCCTCATTCAGTTCTCCCTAATTATCTGAGACTAGTCACTTTTAATCATTGAACCAAAACTTAACATTTAAAGTGATCATATGATTTTCTGTTGAGTTTTTATTTTAGGGAAAGGATGGGTTGGTTCTTTTACTGTGTAGGTTTAACATTCCAGTAGGAGACAAAAAGTTGTTTTTTTTTTTTCCACCTTGAAACTCATCATTTCTGTATAGTCAACATGTTAGTTACACTTTTAAAATTCTATCTCAATTCACCATATGTTTTCATTTTTCAAGAATAGATTTCCTATAACATAAAATTGATGGGATGATGATAATTACTGAGCTAGGTGATGGTGGTTTAGTAAACTCTTCTCTCTGATGTTATGTATAATTAAAAATTTTTGTAATGAAGTTAAAGGATTTTTCAGCCTGTGTTTCCTAATTTTTAGATTTAGAATGTTAGTAAATCACTTAATACATTATTCCTTAGTATTAGTATCAGAGAAAATCAGTTTACAAACCTAAAGCAGAGTAACAGTAATGGTTCCATTTTAAACAAACATTTGACATGTAAGGCTATAAGGTAAGTCTTCCACATTTATTTTAAATAAAATAAATTTTATTTAGTTTATTAAAAAACAGTAATTCTTTGGAGTTCATTCTTCATTCTGAAGGCTTCCCTTCATCTTCTCTTTAGTTTTTCGTTTGTCTCAGAAGTAATGGAGAGACTCAGCAAGAGTTGGCACTAATCATGATGAGGGTGACCTGGATGAAAGTGTAGGTCTAGATAAAAGTTCATGTTGGGTCCAAAATAAAACCAAAGGTTATTAGAAGTAGAGTTGAACCTAAGGGAGTTCAACATGGTACACTACTAAAGTTGTGGCTCTAATTCAGAATCCATCAGGTAATAGAGTCCTAAATAAGCTGGCAATGAGTAATTTTTCAAGAATAAAAATAAAAGTTTTGAAACATAGGATTCTTTAGCCTTATTAGAAGTAGTGTTTTCTAAGTTTGAAATATTTTGTATATTTATTTTTAAATATTTTTTTTAGTTGTAGATGGACACAATACCTTTATTTAATGTAATTTTTTTTTCATGTGCTAAGGATCGAACCCAGTGCTTTTGCTAGGCAAGCGCTCTACCACTGAGCCACAACCTCAGGCTCATGTTTTGTGTATTTAGCCATAATAATAGATTTGGTTTAGTTAGAGTTTATTGACTTTTAAAGAATATTTTTCTTATACATAATACTAAAGGTAGTATATTGTAACTTTGTCCTAAAAAACTTTTTATGGAGCCGGGCGTGGTGGCTCAATCCTGTAATCCCAGCACTTAGGGAGGCTGAGACAGGAGAATTGCGAGTTCAAAGCCAGCCTCAGCAATGGCGAGGTGCTAAGCAACTCAGTGAGACCCTGTCTCTACATAAAACACAAAATAGGGCTGGAGATGTGGCTCAGTGGGCGAGTACCCCTGAGTTAAATCCCCAGTACCAAAAACAACAACAACAACAACAAAAACTTTTTATGGAAGTCAATGAATACCACTCTAAAATGTCCCTGAACACATTATATATGTTAGTGATTTGAGTATTAAATGCAATTTTTATTTTTCTTTAGTTCAGTTTAGTATATTTTATAAGGTTTTATAAATTGAATAGTCATGAAAAAGTACACTCAGAAATGAGAAGATTTTGCTTGGCCTTTGTAAGAGAGAGAATTTACTCATCAATCTTAGTGTTTCTTAGCAACACAAATTATTACTATCTTGGGCTTTTTCGTATCTTTCTTCAAGCACACATTTGGAAATATTTTATATGACCTGATGCTTGTCCATCTGTCCTGAAGTTCTCACTACTACTTCATCACCTAAACGTCCTTATTAAACTTCACCATTGTACACTATCTTCTTTCAGTTTAATAACCCACAGTTTGACTTGAGAATCATTTGGCTTGTCAGAATCTTAAAAGGGTTCTGGGAAATAAATTTCTTTTGTGTATTGTGCAACTAAAAGTTATTGAAAATGTGTTATTTTCATAATAAAAGAAGTATAAAAATATTGCCTCGGGAGCTAGCTAACTATGTTCTTATTGTCCTTTGCCTCTTGGGAAGTAGTTTAATAATTTGTGATAAAGAAATAGCTTGGCTGTATTTTGGCAAGTTGACTTGTGTTCAGTTTAGATCATAATTTATGAAAAGGCTAGGTTCACAAGGAGTGTTGTATTTATCCACCCATTCAACAAATATTTATTGAGCACTTACATATGCGAGGTTCTGTGTCAGACACGGGATATGAAAATATGCACCCTTTGCTTTCTAAAAAAAATGTGGTTCTAATAAAAGAATCTAGGGCTGGAGATGTAGGTTAGTGGTAGAGCACTTGTGTGGCATACATGAGACTGTAGGTTTGATCCCCAGCACCATGAAGAAAACAAACTCATCTGGCCAGGTAGGAAAGGCTTCAATGAGGAAGCAAGCCTTAGCTACTCTCTGTAGAGCCAGCCATCCAGTGAGAGCAGCATATAGGTGTAAAAGCCGTGTGGTAGTGGTAAGCATGCATATTGAGGGAAACTGGATGTAGTGAGTGGATGCCAACAAGTTGAGGCTTTTGAGAAAATTGATGTTAAGAACTTCATTCTTTGTAAATGCTTCATAGAAAATATGAAATCAGGGTTGAGGGTGTAGCTCAGTGTTAAGAGTGTTTGTCTAGCATGCACAAGGCCAGGGATTCTATCCCAAACATCACCAAAAAAAAAAAAAAAAAAATCAGTAATCTCATGGATTTAGTGTGTTTTTATATTGAATTCTGTGTATCTCTATCTGTTTTAAGATAATAAGCATTGATTTCAGATCCTTAAAGAATTTAAAGATTCCTTAGAGTTAGTTTTCCTATTTGATATTTTAATTTTCTAAATGGTAATCCACTCTGTTCAACTACTTGAATATAACTAACTAGCCCAGTGCCAGGGCCTCTGTTTCTTCCTTGTAATCAGCTTCATTTTCAAATAACTTCTAATAGAGAGTTCTTTCTTAAGTGAAGCCCAAAGTTTGGTTTCTACTCATTGATACTAGTTCTTTGAGGCAAAAACTGAACAAATCCAATTTGTTTTTAGACTTTTACCTGTTGATGCTTACTGATGTGTAGCTACAAGTCTTTTTCCTGCTAAGATTTTTTTCCCTCAATATTAAAAGAATTTCAGATATATACAAAGATGCAGGAGTAGAATGAAAACATTTTACCTCTTCTGCTCTGCATGTACCCATTCCTCAACTTCCATAAATTATCAACCTGTGGCTTTGTTTGATTGACGGATACTTAATAAGTACCTTCTTGGCATTAGACCTTGTACTAGTTGCTAGAACTATAGAAAGAGTCTTGACACAGTTCTGGCCTTGAAGAACTCTCCTTCCAGTAGAGAAGAAAGTGAGAAAATAATAAAAAACAATACAGCCAATATAGTGATCTAATTTACAAAATAATTTTAAAATTAAAAAGTATTGGAAAGACATTTTACCTTCCTGATAAGTGTTCAAAGTGGGAGAAATTCTTATACCAACTCAGGTTCTGGAAAAATTCCTGAGTGTTGGAGAAAGCAAGTCAAAGTTCATCAGACATTAGGGAAGCTTCTAAAATGCAATCTGTTCATTGGTAGTAAAATCTTATATCTACATGTACTTATAATTAGGTATTTCTGTGAAGAAAGCCCTTAGTTCTTCAGGACCTCAAAGAATTTCTTGATGCAAAATAGGACCTTGATAATAGTCCATTACAATAGATGAGCGAACGGGATTTAGATTTAGTAGTAATTATTTCTTAATATTCGGATCAAACACTCTTAGAAGTTAAACAATCAAAATTTTGATTTCTACATGTTAATATTAGTTCAGTCAAATTGATTTCAAGTAATTTTTGTTTTGCATGATAGAAAAAAAATACCCAACAGCTAAAATCTAATATGTATATGTCTGTGTATGTATATGCATGTGCATTGATTATATATATTAAAATATGAAATCATTGGCTTAATTATCTTATTAAGTCAGAGGTCAGGGATTTAGTACCTGGACAGATGATACCATACTCAAGGTAAAAAAAAAAAAAAAAAAAATACAAAATGCCTTTCTCTGTAGACAGTATTAGGGACCTTAATTAGTCCAGTTTGAAATGCATGCTGTGTGCGTGTTAAGAATTATGTTCATATCTTTCATTATTTGTAGAACCTTATCAGTAATGAGTCATTAGTATGGTACTGTTACATACTGAGATTTCCTTGCCTGAAATTTGAGACCCATGTAATGTTCTTCAATACAGCTTCATGAGAGGATAAGCATGTGTGCACACACTAATGCAGTAGCAGTTTTCTCTTAGAGCTTTTCCAACCAAGGAAGCAGGTACTATTTAAAGGATATACTATAAAAATTGGAAGCAGGTGCTTTGCCACTCTTTTTAATCTTTATAGCCATTCTTTCACTGTGTTTTTGCTTGCATCTGTATACTACATGTGTCTCTATGGCTTTTTTCTTATTTTCTGAAATAGATGTGTGATAAAAAAACTATAATGTGGTCTTTTTTATTCATTCGTAATGTCACTGTACTTGAATACTGTAGTTGTCTGTGCATTCCTTTTATATATAATTTGCTTCTTTATTTTCTTGTTTACTATCTAGGAATTATATATATACTCCAGTCTGGCAAAAATGACCATGTCTGATTAATTTTTAAAAAATATCTTGGAAGTTCCTTTTACATATGGGTTTGTGATGTATTTTTAACATATATATGGTTATTTGTTATGTTTAAGTGTTTTTGAAATTGAACATTTGTGAACATTATGTATTAAAATGAAACACAGTGATAAAGTTTATCCCTTTGAATTGATAGGATTTAATTGTTGTTAAAATCATATTATTCCCCCTAAAGCAGACTTATAAGAGTCTTATTTCTTCTTTGTGTTTCAGTTACATAATTTAAATAAGTAATATCTCCCTTTAGGCATGTCTCAGTATATTGAACATTTTAATTCAGCTTCTATTATAAGCATATAGATAGGTTAAGGGACTACATAAATTTATTTGGAATAAATGATATAAATAGTATTAGAAATTGATCTATCTCAGAATTCTGAGTGTTACTGTTTTTTTTATTAATTTATTTAAATGCATTTCAAGTCATACTACATATACAGAGCTCAATTTTTCCATTTCTCTGGTTGCAAACCAGATAGAGTCACACCATTTGTGTCCTCATACATTCACCAAGGATAGTGATGACTATCTCAATCAACCATCTTTACTATACCCATTCCCCTTTCCCTCCCCCTACCTCCCCCCTGCTCCATCCAGAGTTCCTCCATTTCTTCTGTGTTCCCCATTCCCACCCCCCTTATGTGTCAGCATCCACTAATCAGAGAAAACATTTGGCATTTGGTTTTTTGGGATTGGCTTACTTCACTTAGCATAATGTTCTCCAATTCCATCCATTTACCTGCAAATGCCATAATTTTATTCTCTTTTATTGCTGAATGATATCCCATTGTGTATATGTACCACAGTTTCTTTATCCATTCATCTATTGAAGGGCATCTGGGTTGCTTCCACAGTTTTGCAATTATGAATTGTGCTGCTATGAACATTGAAGTCGCTGCGTCACTGTGGTATGCTGTTTTTAAGTCTTTAGAGTATAGGCCAAAGAGTAGAATAGCTGGATCAAATGGTGGTTTCATTCCAAGTTTTTTAAGAAATCTCCATACTGCTTTTCAAATTGGTTGCATCAGTTTGCAGTCCCACCAGCAATGTTTGAGTGTGCCTTTTTCACCACATCCTTGCCAGCACTTACTGTTGCTGGTATTTTGGATAGCTGCCATTCTGACTGGGGTGAAATGAAATCTGAGAGTGGTTTTGATTTGCATTTCTATGACGGCTAGAGACGTTGAACATTTCTTCATATATTTGTTTATTGATTGTATATCATCTTCTGAGAGGTTTCTATTCAGCTCCTTAGCCCATTTATTGATTGGGTTGTTTGTTTTTTTGGTGTTAAGTTTTTTGAGTTTTTTATATATCCTGGAGATCAGTGCTCTACCTGATGTGCGTGTGGCAAAAATTTGCTCCCAGAATGTAGGCTCTCTGTTCACCTCATTGATAGTTTCTTTTGCTGAGAAGAAGCTTTTTAGTTTAAGTCCATCCCATTTATTGATTCCTGCTTTTATTTCTTGTGCTTTTGGAGTCTTGTTAAGGAATTCGGGGCCTAATCCAACGTGATGAAGATTTGGACCTACTTTCTCCTCAGTTAGACGCAGGGTCTCTGGTCTAATTCCTAGGTCTTTGATCCACTTTGAGTTGAGTTTTGTGCGTGGTGAGAGATAGGGGTTTAGTTTCATTTTACTGCATATGGATTTCCAGTTTTCCTAGCACCATTTGTTGAAAAGGCTATGTTTTCTCCAATGTATATTTTTGGCACCTTTGTCTAGTATGAGATAGCTGTATTTCTGTGCATTACTCTCTGTGTCTTCTATTCTGTACCATTGGTCTACATGTCTGTTTTGGTGCCAGTACCATGCCGTTTTTGTTACTATAGCTTTGTAGTAAAGTTTAAGGTCTGGTATTGTGATGCCTGCTGCTTCACTCTTCTTGCTAAGGATTGCTTTGGCTATTCTGGGTCTCTTATTTTTCCAAATGAATTTCATGATTGCCTTTTTTATTTCTATAAGAGAGGACTTTGGGATTTTAATTGGGATTGCATTGAATCTGTATAGTGCTTTGAGTAGTATGGCCATTTTAATAATATTGATTCTGCCTATCCAAGAACATGGGAGGTCTTTCCATCGTCTAAGATCTTTTTCAATTTCTTTCTTTAGTGTCTTGTAATTTTCGGTGTAGAGGTCTTTCACCACTCTTGTTAGATTGATTCCCAGGTATTTTAGTTTTTTGGAGGCTATTGTAAATGGAGTAGTTTTCCTAATTTCTCTTTCAGAGGATTTATCACTGATATATAGAAATGCAATTGATTTGTGGGTGTTGATTTTATATCCTGCTACTTTGCTGAAATCATTTATTAATTCTAAAAGTTTTCTGGTAGAATTTTTTGGATCCTCTAAGTATAGAATCATGTCGTCTGCAAATAATGATAGTTTGAGTTCTTCTTTTCCAATTCGTATCCCTTTAATTTCTTTCGTCTGTCTAATTGCTCTGGCTAGTGTTTCAAGGACTATGTTGAATAGCAGTGGTGAGAGAGGGCATCCCTGTCTAGTTCCTGTTTTCAGAGGGAATGCTTCCAATTTTTGTTCATTTAGGGTGATGTTGGCCTTGGGGTTAGCATAGATAGCTTTTACAAAGTTGAGGTATGTTCCTATTATCCCAAGTTTCTCTAGTGTTTTGAGCATGAAAGGGTGTTATATTTTGTCAAATGCCTTCTCTGCATCGTTTGATAGAATCATGTGGTTCGTATCTTTAAGTCTATTGATGTGATGGATCACGTTTATTGATTTCCGTATGTTGAACCAACCTTGCATCCCTGGAATGAACCCCACTTGATCATGGTGCACTATTTTTTTAATATACTTTGTATGCGATTTGCCAAAATTTTATTGAGAATTTTTGCATCTATATTCATTAGGGATATTGGTCTGAAATTTTCCTTTTTTGACATGTCTGTCTGGTTTTGGAATCAAGGTGATACTAGCCTCATAGAATGAATTTGGAAGGGTTCCTTCCCTTTCTTTTTTGTGGAATAATTTGAGGAGTATTGGAGTTAGTTCTTCTTTGTAGGTCTTGTAGAACTCGGCTGAGAATCCATCTGGTCCGGGGCTTTTCTTGGTTGGCAGGCTCTTGATGGCCTCTTCTATTTCCTTGCTTGAAATTGATCTGTTTAAGTCATGAATGTCCTCCTGGTTCAGTTTGGGTAGGTCATATATCTCTAGGAATTTGTTGGTGTCTTCAGGGTTTTCTATTTTACTGGAATATAAGTTTTCAAAATAGTTTCTGAGTCAGCAGGGTTTGTTGTGATATTTCCTTTTTCATCATAAATTTTAGTAATTTGGGTTTTCTTTCTCCTTTTTGTTAGGGTGGCTAAGGGTTTGTCAATTTTGTTTATTTTTTCGAAGAACCAGCTTTTTGTTTTATCAATTTTTTGAATTGTTTCTTGCGTTTCAATTTCATTGATTTCAGCATTGATTCTAATTATTTCCTGTATTCTACTTCTTTTGGTGTTACTTTGTTCTTCTTTTTCTAGGGCTTTGAGTTGTACTGTCAAGTCATTGATTTGTTGACTTTTACATCTTTGAATGTATGAGCTTAATGCAATGAGCTTTCCTCTTAGCACTCTCTTGATAGTGTCCCAGAGATTTTGGTATGTTGTATCAGAGTTCTCATTTACCTCCAAGAATTTTTTTATCTCTTCCCTGATGTCTTCTGTTACCCATGTATTTTCAATAGCAAATTATTGAGTCTCCAGGTGTTGTAGTGGCTTCTTTTTTTTAAACTGTCATTAGTTTCTAGTTTTAGTCCATTATGGTCAGATAGAATGCAGGGTAGTATCTCTATTTTTTTGTATTTACTAAGACTTTCTTTGTGGCATAGCATATGATCTATTTTGGAGAAGGATCCATGTGCTGCTGAGAAAAACGTATTTGCTTGTTGAAGGATGGAATATTCTATATATATCTGTTAAGTCTAGACTATTGATTGTTCTATTAAGTCTTGTAGATTCTTTGTTTAGTTTTTGTTTGGAAGATCTATCCAGTGGTGAGAGAGTTGTGTTAAAGTCACCCAATACTATTGTGTTGGAGTCTATTTGGTTTTTGAATTTGAGAAGGGTTTGTTTGACGAACATGGCTGCCCTGTTGTTTGGGGCATAGATATTTAAGATTGTTATGTCTCGTTGATGTATGATTCCCTTAAGCAGTATGAAATGACCTTCTTTATCCCTTTTCACTACCTTTGGTTTGGAACTGTTATCTTTGTTTAATGTTTCTGTTTGTAGTAGAGAGTACTGAGGAGTACAGTGGATAAAACATGATTTTGCTCCTCAAAGACTTTGCATTCTAATAAAGAAAGGAGACTTGTACATAAATAATTTGAGTAGAGTATGTGGTAAAGAAAATAAAACATGGGGGAAAAAGAATATGTCCTATTAGGTATTTTCTAAAGGATACGATAGCTAAACTAGATCTTAAATAACTGGTAGAAAATGTTAGGGGGAAATTTGGGAAAGGAGATTTTAAGCTGAGCAGATTAGAAAGTAAAGGAAAGAGTCAAAGCAGTGGATGGTTCAAGAGTCTCTAGAGGTCTTGCATAGGAGGAGAGAAAGTGAGAGAGCGAGCAAGCAGTTGGCAGTTGTCTAGACTCTCCAGAATGGGATTTGGCCATCTTTGAAAATCATAGAGCATCTATTATGTCCCAGACCTGACTGTATCTTCTGATGTTTTTATAACAACTCCTAGACCGAAGATTTTACAACCCTCAATTTAGAGAAAAATTGAGGCTAAGAGGAGTTATGTGGCCCAGGGTCTTATGACAAGATGTTATCAGAGCTAGTATTCAAATCAAATGTTCAATCAAACCTACATGTTTCCTCTCTTTAAAAAAACAAAAACAAAACAAAACTAGAGAATCAGGATAAACCTTGGGAATATTACCAAAGTAGTTGTTTTCTTGGATTTGAGAGTAATATCATAGAGACATGATGGCCAATTGGGAGACTATTTTAGTGATTCAGGTATGTGTGATATGAAATTGAATTTGTGATGGTAGCAATAGGAGTCAAGATGGTGTAATTAAAGGTGGATAATAAGAAAACATGATTTCACACTTATATGCTAGAAAATTATGATGCCCTCATTGAGTGGCTCAGCTAATCCAATAGCCATGTGGTTTAAAGAGGAGGGTGGGAATCACCAGCAGGCCAGAATTAGGTGATATAGTGCTAAAGTTATTTGATTGTGAAGACTTAAAGCGTGAACTAAGAAACTTAAGTTGTAACTTCAGATCAAAGAAATGAGCATAGAACTATAAACTTGAGGCTAAGCTAAACATCTGGGGTACACAGTGAACAGTGTGTGGAAGGAGTATATGAGTAAAGGGTGATGGTGCAAACCATTGCCATGGGCCTAGAGCTGTGCTGTTGTCGATTTTACATGCCTTTGGTCCCCATCAACTTCCTTCATAGTTGTGCTAGCTGTTATGGGTTGAATTGTGTCTTCTTCTAAAATGATAGGCTGAAGTCCTAACCCCTAGTACCTCAAGATGTGACCTTATTTGGAAATGGGATATGCATAAATTTTAACTTGATTATGGAGGTAATTAAAATGAGGTCATTTGGGTTGACTCTAATCCAGTATGATAGATGTCCTTATAAAAAGTAGAAATTTGGACTCAGACATTTACAGAAGGAATACTATATGAAGACATGGAAGAATGACATCTGTAAGTCAAAGAATGCTCGAGGGTACCAGAAGCCTAGAGAGGCTTGTAATAGATCCTCCTTCACAGCCATTGGGAGGAACCAGTAGTGCCAATACCTTGATCTTGGATCTCTAACCTGAGAGCTCTGAGGTAATGTATTTCTTTTGAATAAGTTACCCAATTTGTGGTACTTTGTTACAGAAGCCCAAGGAAATTGATATACTAGCAATCATAGGAGTTTGAATATACTTTCTTCCCTTCTCCTCTGCAACTAGTGGTGGTTGACTATCTCCTGCTCTTGCTAGTTATTGCAAGCTTCAATATCCCTTGCTGGCCCACCTTGTCTCTGTCCCTATAAGGCAATTCTTTCTAAAGAGTTTCAGTTGAGTAGGCTTTCTTTTTGTTTCAAAGACCCTGTTGTTCATTTAAACTCTTTAAGTTTAGCTTTTTGAGGAACTGTCAAACTATATTTCAAAGATGCTGCACTTTACCACAAGTTATGATATATAATATTTTCACTGTCTTTTGGCTCAAAATACATTCTAGTTTTTTTTTTTAATTCTATTTAGATTTACATGATAGCACAGTGCATTTTGATTCATTGTACACAGATGGAGCACAACTTTTCTTTTCTCTGGTTGTATGTGATGTAGAATCACAACATATACATGCAGTCATACATAAAGCTAGGGCTATGATGTCCATCTTATTCCACCACCTTTACTGTCCCCATGCCCCTTCCCCCCTTACACCCCTGTGAACAGAGGTCCTCCATTCTTCCTGTGTCCTCCCCCACATTGTGGATCAGCATCCACTTATCAATGAATACATTCGGCATTTGGTTTTCTGAGATTGGCTTACTTCACTTAGCATGATATTCTCCAACTCCACCCATTTACCTGCAAATGCCATAATTTTGTTCTCTTTTATTGCTGAGTAATATTCCATTGTGTATATATGCCACAGTTTCTTTATCCAGTCATCTATCGAAGGGCATCTAGGTTGGTTCTACAGTTTAGCTATTGTGAATTGAGCTGCTATAAACATTGCAGTGGCTGCGTCACTGTACTATGCTGTTTTTAAGTCTTCTGGGTATAGACTGAGGAGTAGGATAGCAGGCTCAAATGGTGGTTCCATTCCAAGTTTTCTAAGGAATCTCCATACTGCTTTCCAGATTGGTTGTAGCAATTTGCAGTCCCACCCACCAGCAATGTATGAGCGTTCCTTTCCCCCCACAAGCTCGTCAACACTTATTGTTGTTTGAATTTTTGAAAATTGCCATTCTGACTGGTGTGAAATGAAATCTTAGAGTAGTTTTGATTTGTATTTCTCTAATTGCTAAAGATGTTGAACATTTTTTCATATGTCTGTTGATTGATTATATATCTTCTTCTGAGAAGTTTCTGTTCAGCTCCTTGGCCCATTTATTGATTTGGTTGTTTGGTTTTTTTTGTTGTTAAGTTTTTGAGTATATCCTGGAGATTAGTGCTCTATCAGATGTGTGTGTGGCAAAGCTTTATTCCCAGAATGTTGGCTCTCTGTTCACTTCATTGATTGTATCTTTTGCTGAGAAGAAGCTTTTTAGTTTGAATCCATCCTATTTATTGATTCTTGATTTTACTTCTTGTGCCTTGTTAAGGAAGTAAGGTCCTAATCTGACATGATGAAGATTTGGGCCTATTTTTAATTCTGTTAGGTTTTGGGTCTCTGGTCTGATTCCCAGGTCCTTGATCCACTTTGAGTTGAATTTTGTGCATGGTGAGAGGTAAGGGGTTTAGTTTCATTTTACTGCATACGGATTTCCAGTTTTCCCAGCACCATTTGTTGAAGAGGCTATCTTTTCTCCAGTGTATGTGTTTGGCACCTTTGTCTAGTATAAGATAACTGTATTTAAGTGGGTTCGTCTCTGTGTCTTCTATTCTATATCATTGGTCTACATGTCTATTTTGGTGCCAGTACCATGCCGTTTCTGTTATTACAGCTTTGTAGTAAAGTTTAAGGTCTGGTATTGTGATGCCTCCTGCTTCACTCTTCTTGCTGAGGATTGCTTTGACTATTCTGGGTCTCTTATTCTTCCAAATGAGTTTCATGATTGCCTTTTCTATTTCTATAAGGAATGATATTTGGATTTTAATTTGAATTGCATTGAATGTATATAGCACTTTGGGAAGTATGGCCATTTTGACAATATTGATTCTGCCTATCCAGGAGCGTGGGAGATTTTTCCATCTTCTAAGGTCGTCTTCAATTTCTTTCTTCAGTGTCTTGTAGTTTGCATTGTAGACGTCTTTCACATCTTTTGTTAAATTGATTCCCAAGTGTTTTATTTTTTTGAGGCTATTGTGAATGGAGTAGTTCTCCTAATTTCTCTTTCAGAGGGTTTATCACTGATGTATAGAAATGCAATTGATTTGTGGGTGTTGATTTTATATCCTGCTACTTTGCTGAAATTATTTATTAATTGTAGAAGTTTTCTAGTAGCATTTTTTGGATCCTCTATGTATAGAATCATGTCGTCTGCAAATAATGATAGTTTGAGTTCTTCTTTTCCAATTCGTATCCCTTTAATTTCTTTGTCTGTCTAATTGCTCTGGCTAGTGTTTCAAGGACTATGTTGAATAGCAGTGGTGAGAGAGGGCATCCCTGTCTAGTTCCTGTTTTCAGAGGGAATGCTTCCAATTTTTGTCCATTTAGTATGATGTTGGCCTTGGGTTTAGCATAGATAGCTTTATAAAGTTGAGATATGTTCCTACTATCCCTAGCTTTTCTAGAGTTTTGAACATAAAAGGGTGCTGTATTTTGTAAGATGCTTTCTCTGCATCAATTGATAAAATCATATGACTCCAGGATTACGTTAATTGATTTCCGTATGTTGAACCAACCTTGCATCTTTGGAATGAACCCCACTTGATCATGGTGCACTAGTTTTTTGAAATGTTTTTGTATGTGATTTGCCAGAATTTTATTGAGAATTTTTGCATCTATGTTCATCAGGATATTGGTCTGAAATTTTCTTTCTTTGATGTGTGTCTGTCTGGTTTTGGAATCAGGATGATACTACCCTCATAGAATGAGTTTGGAAGGATTCACTCCTTTTCTATTTCATGAAATAGTTTGAGGAGTATTTGTATTAATTCTTCTTTGAAGGTCTTGTAGAACTCGGCCTAGAATTCTTCTGAACCAGGGCTTTTCTTGGTTAGCAGGCTCTTGATGGCCTCTTGTATTTCCTTGCTTGAAATTGATCTATTTAAGTTCTGTATGTCCTCTTGGTTCAGTTTGGGTAGGTCATATGTCTCTAGAAATTTGTCAGTGTCTTCAGGGTTTTCTATTTTACTGGAATATAAGTTTTCAAAATAGTTTATGATTATCTTCTGTATTTCAGCAGGGTTTGTTGTGATATTTCCTTTTTCATCGCAAATTTTAGTAATTTGGGTTTTCTCCCTCCATCTTTTCGTTAGGGTGGCTAAGGGTTTGTCAATTTTGTTTATTTTTTCGAAGAACCAGCTTTTTGTTTTGTCAACTTTTTGAATTGTTTCTTTTGGTTCAATTTCATTCATTTCAGCCTGATTTTAATTATTTCCTGTCTTCTACTTCCTTTGGTATTGATTTGTTCTTCCTTGTCTAAGGTTTTGAGATGAAGAATCAAGTCATTTATTTGTTGACTTTTTCTTCTTTTAATAAATGAGTTTAATGCAATGAACTGTCCTCTTAGCACTGCCTTCATGGTGTCCCAGAGATTTTGATATGTTGTTTTGGAGTTTTCATTTACTTCTAAGAATTATTTTATCTCTTCCCTGATGTCTTCTGTTATACATGCATCATTCAATAGCATATTATTTAGTTTCCAGGTGTTGAAGTAGTTTCTGTCTTTTAATCTGTTATTGATTTGTAATTTTATTCCATTGTGATCAGATAGGATGCAGGTAGTATCTCTATTTTTTTTGTATTTTGAGACTGGCTTTGTGATATAACATATAATCTATTTTGGAAAAGGATCCATGTGCTTCTGAGAAAAAAGTGTATTCACTCGTTGATGGATGGAACATTCTATATATGTTGTTAAGTCTAAATTATTGATAGTTTCATTGAGTTCTATGGTTTCTTTATTTAGTTTTTGTTTGGAAGATCTATCCAATGGTGAGAGAGTTATGTTAAAGTCTCCAAGTATTATTGTGTTATGGTATATTTGATTTTTGTATTTGAGAAGGATTTGATATACATAGAAGCCTCGTTATTTGGGGTATAGATATTTATGATTGTTATGTCTTGTTGATGTATGATTCCCTTAAGAAGCATGAAATGACCTTCTTTATCTCTTTCCACCCTCTTCGGTTTGAAGTCCACTTTATTTGATATGAGGATGGAAACTCCTGCTTATCTGTGGGGTCCATGTGAATGATATGTTTTTCCCACCCTTTCACTTTCAGTCTGTGGATGTCTTTTCCTGTGACATGAGTCTCTTGCGGACAGCATATTGTTGGGTCTTCTTTTTTAATCCAGTCTGTCAGTCTATGTCTTTTAATTGGTGCACTTACATTAGGCCATTTACATTCAGTGTTATTATTGAAATATGATTTGTAATCCCAGTCATTTTGGTTTATTTTTGGTGTTTACCTTGACTTGTTTTCTCTTTTGAATGGTCTTTCCTTTAGTGTAGTTCCTCTCTTTGTATATTTGCATTGTTGGTTTTCATTTCCTCCTCCTGGAGTATTTTGCTGAGAATGTTGTGTAGTGCAGGCTTTCTTTCTGTAAATTTTTAAAACTTTTTTTTATCATGGAAGGTTTTTATTTCATCATGAAATCTGAAGGTCTGTTTTGCTGCATATAGGATTCTTGGTTGGCATCCATTTTCTTTCAGGGCTTGGTATATGTTGTTGTGTGATCTCCTGGCTTTTAGGGTCTGGGTTGAAAAATCTGCTAAGATCTGAATTGGTCTCCCCTTATATGTAATCTGTTTCCTCTCTCTTGCAGCCTTTAAAATTCTATCCTTATTCTCTATGTTAGACATTTTCATTATAATGAGCCTTGTTGTAGATCTGTTGAAATTTTGTACATTTGGTGACCTCTAAGGCTCTTGTGTTTGATTTTCCAATTCATTTTTCATATTTTGGAAATTTTCTGGTATTATTTCACTGACGAGATTGTACATTCCTTTGGTTTCAAATTCTACGCTGCCTTGTATCCCGATAAATCTTAGATTTGGTCTTTTGATGCTGTCCCATAATTCTTGTGTGTTCTGTTCATGATTTCTTACCATTTTCTCTGTATGGTCCACTTTATTTTTAAAATTGTATATTTCATCTTCATTATCCGAAGTTCTGTCTTCTAGGTGATCTAGTCTGCTGGTGATGCTTTCTGTTGAGTTTTTTATTTGGTTTATTATTTCTTTCATTTCAAGAATTTCTGCTTGGTTTTTAAAAAAAAAAATTTTTTTTATTTATTTTTCCTCGAAAATTGCATTTTAATACATGTTACCAATCATAACAGAAAAAAACAAATTTTCAGAAGCTTTACACACTGTTCACTGAAAACATTTGTTGAGGCAAATAGAAAAAATTGTTACAATCATAATTTTTCTAACTTTGCACAAAATTATAAGCAGGTTAAATTCTTCATATTAAACACCTTTATATGCACTTTCAATGAACAGTATATATATATATATATATATATTTTTTATCAACCATCTTTACTATACCCATTCCCCTTTCCTGCCCCCCGCCTCCCCCATGTTGCATCCAGTGTTCCTCTATTTCTCTTATGTTTCCCATTCCCACCTCCCTTATTCATCAGCATCCACCAATCAGAGAGACCATTCGGCATTTGGTTTTTTGGGATTGGCTTACTTCGCTTAGCATAATGCTTTCCAATTCCATCCATTTGCCTGCAAATGCCATAATTTTATTCTCTTTTATTGCTGAATAATATTCCATTGTGTATATCTGATTGGTTTTTATTCACCATCTTTAGCTCTTTCTTAAAGTAATCATTTGCTCCTTGTATTTCCTCTCTCATCTCTTTTTTAGAGTGATCAATGGTTGCCTTTATTTGCTCTCCTATTTCTTTGTTGGATTGATCAATTTTTGCCTGTAATTGCTCACTTACGTCATTCTTTAATCATTGATCATTTTACTTATGTACATTCTGAATTCTTTCTCTGATATTTCATCAACTGTGTTATTAATGGATTCTATTACTGTGGTATCGAGGTTTATTTGGGGGTACTTTCTTTCCTTGGTTTTTTGTGTTGATTTTGAATCTTCCTTTCTTGCAATACTGATCTCAGATATTGCACTTCTATCCTATAATCTTGTATTGACACTACAGCTTACCTGTATCTCACCTTGGAGTTACTTCTGGTCCCTAGCAGGTGTCCCCAGATGGACACTGTTGCCACTAAGGTTGGCGGCAGCAGTAGTGGACGTACTTCAAGAGGGCAGTGGGAGTGGCCTTGGCTGGGCTCCCGTGGCAGTCCCTGAGGGTGGTTTTGGGTCCTCTGTTGCACTCCTGTTGGGTCCACAGGAACTCTGGAGGAGAACTGGGGCTGGGGCCAGGCCTCACTTGGGCAGAGTCACAAGCAGGAGTCTCTGTGTGTAACCCTTACCATGGGAGTGGGCTCCCCTGTGTCCGGCGGCTACCAGTCTCCTGTCTGTCCTTAACTGGGCACCATGGCAGTCCCTGAGGGTGGTTTTGGTTCATCTGTTGCGCTCCTGCTGGTCTGCAGGAACTTTGGAGCGGAACTCTTATTCTCGTTTTTTTCATGAAGAAATGTAGAGGTGTATTTCTCAATTTCCAAGAATATTGTACTCTGATAAACTAACATGTAAAGTGAGTTTAGCTATGTTTTAAAAAACCTATTATTTTTGCTGGTTCATGCTCATTGTGTTATGTTTCCTTGTGTGCTTGATTATCTTTCACTTTGTGCTTATCCTGATAGCTGAAAAATTATTTGTATGATTAACGTAAGAAGTTTGTTTTTGTTTCTGCCAGATAGCCTGGTATACTACTTTACTGGTTAGATAACCTTGATTTATCTAACACGATGACATTTTTTTTCTTTATGAGAAAAGTAGAGCATTAAAAAAAATGTTGATACAGTATCAAGACTTAATAGCTACTAGCAATTTATTCAACCAAAATTTACTGAATGCATATAATTTGCCAAATACTATTCTAGGTGTTAGAGTTATAGAAGTGAACAAAATGCAGTAGCTCTCTCTCATCTATGGTTTTGTTTACCTGTTTGGAGTTATTCTCGTCAGCAGTAGTGTTTGAAAATAGTAAGTGGAAAATTTCAGAAATAAATGGTATGTAAGTTTAAATTGCAGACCATTGTGAATGGCATGATGAAATCTCTCACTGTCTTGCTACATTTGGGAAGTGAGTTAACTCTCTGTCCCAAGTATCCATACTGTGTATGCCACCTGTGTATATTTGACAGCCAAATTTACTAGTTGTCATATTTATCATATTTACTGTTATGGTATCAGTGTGTTGTGTTCAGAACTTTTATTTAATAATGGCTGTAATGCACAAGAGAATTGATGGTGGCAATTTGGATATGCCAAAGAGAAGTTGTAAAGTATTTATTTTAAGTGAAAAGGTGAAAGTTCCTAACTTAATAAAGACAAGAAAAAAAATTGCGAGGTTGTTAAGATAAGCAATAAGAACAAATCTTGTGGGTTCAAGGTGTAGCTGAGTAATAGAGTGCTTGCTTGGTATGTGCAAGAGCTGGGTTCAATCCCCAGCTTCCCAAACAAAGCTAAACAAAACAAAACAACCCTCCTGTCCTGTCCTGCCCACAAATCCTCTATTCATGAAATTGTGAAGAAAAAAAAAGAAATTCATATTAGGCTTGCTGTTGTACTTCAAACTGCAAGTTATGACCATGATGTATGATAAGTGCTTAGTTAAGATGGAAAAAGCATTAAATTTATAAGGGTTAGTACTATTTGTGATTTAGTTTTGAGGTGACATTTGCTGCTACTATACCAATACCCTTTCCCATGACTATAAAGTGGTTTTAGTGTTTTTGTTCTTTTTGCATTTAGTTGGCTTCATGTAGATCTCATCATTGAAGTGTTTTCTACATGGGAAAATTATGTTACATTTACATAAAAAAAGAGAATTTGTTGCTTCTTTTAGTTAGTTGATTAGAGATGACAATTGGAAACTATAAATTAATTAAAGCCAAAGCTGTCAATAATAATATACTGGTCTAAAATGATGGGCAATCTGCAGTGTACAGATGTCTGCATCAGAAATGCAGTATGACATCATGTTTTTTTTCCATCTCCACTCAAATCTGTAGAGTTTTTTCCTCCAAAATTTTACTCTGTGTTCTCTACCCATTAAAATATTTTATGGAAATATTGTACTCTATGGAACAGTGGTAATTGAGGACAATTTTCTATAAGTATCTTTTGTTCTGTAAGCCAAAACTTGGGCCCAGAGACTTTGTCTTTTTTTTTTAAAATTTTTTTTTTTTAGTTGTGGATGGAAACAATGTCTTTATTTTATTGCTTTGTACTGGTGCTAAGGATGGAACCCAGGGCCTCGTGCATGTAAGGCAAGCGCTCTACCACTGAGCCATAATCGCAGCCCAGAGACTTTGTCTTTTAATAGGGGAGTTTCTTGTCATTCTTACTTAGAACGTACCCTTGACATGAAGTAACACTAATCTTTGATGTGATGCTTTATTTCAGCAAGGTGTGTATTTTGACTAAAAGAATCAAGCAGCTCTGAAGGTTCACATCTCCAGAGACCAACCCAGAGTCAAAGAAGCTCTGGTTTAGCTAATTTAAAAAGCCTAACTGTAGGAAGTTATATATGTTTCCATGGAATAATCACTAAGTTCTTTAATTTTCTGTGAGTATAGCCCAAGACACCTCTTGTAGTTAGTTTTTGGTACTTGATGAACCCTTAAAAACTTAGTGACTTAAAACAATGACAGTATGTAGTTTGTTCATGAGTCTGCAGCTTGAAAGGGTTCATTTGGCATAGTTGGTCTTTGCATCCGCTGGTATGGTGTTATGGTTTAGATATGTGTCCTCCAAAAGTTCATGTGTGAGACAGTGCAAGAAAGTTTAGAGTTGAATTGATTGGGTTATGAGAGCCTTCACCCAATCAGTGAATTAATCTTTTCATAGGGATTAACTGAGTGGTAACTGTAAGCAGGTAGGGTGTGGCTAGAGGAGGGAGTCCCTGGGGGCATATATTTTGTCCTTGTTGAGCAGAGTTTCCTCTTTGCTTCCTGGTATGTCTTGAGCTGCTTTCTTCCACCACACTCTTCCATCATGATGTTCTACCTTACTTTGAGTCCTGAGAAATAGAGCTGGTTGTCAGTGGATGAAACCTCTGAAACTGTGAGCCCCCAAATAAACTTTTCCTTGTCTAAAATTGTTCTTATCAGATCTTTCAGTCAGAACAGTGAAAAAGCTGACTATAACACATGGCTCCAAGGTGAATGCTTGCTCATGCACAGGTGATGTTCAAATCTTGGTCCAAATAGCTATGTTTGGACTTTCAGTGAGGCCTTGGCTTCTTTGCAGGGTGGTGCCTGTGTTCTGAGGTTGAGAAGGAGGAGAAGGTGGGTTAGGGATGGGACCCACTTTTATTTTGTAATATCTTATTTTTAGAAGTCACATAGTATTATTTCCAAGGCATTTTATTCCTTGATAGAAAGGCCTGCTCTATTCAAGTTGGTGAGGAACTGTCTGTGCCTCTGGGTAGGATAGTAGCAACCTACTGAAAGGACATGTAAGACTAGAAATATTGCTGTGATCATTTTTGGAAAATACTGTCTGTTTCAACACTATGGGGTTACCTCTTTAGTCTGTTTTATATTGCTGTAACAAAATACCATATGCTGAATGATTTATAAAGAAAAAAAATTATTTTATCAGGAGGCTAGAAAGTCTAATAACAAGGTGCTGGCATCTAGTAGGACCTTCTTGCTCTGTCATAACATGGTAGAAGCATTCCACAGAAAGAGAGTACATGAATGCAAGTAGGTAGGAGCAAGAGAGAGCCAATGAAATCAAACCTGCTTTTATAAGAATCCACTTTGGCTAAAAGTAACCCACTTTTTCAATAATAACCTTAATTCATTCATGAGAATAGAGTCCTTGTGGCCTAATCAGTTCTTAAAGGCCTTGCCTCTTAGTACTGTCATATGGTAATTAAATTTCAACATGAGTTTTAGAGGGAACATTGAAACCCTAGTATCTATATTCTCTTACTTTTGGCTTCAGATTAATTGATGCTATTTGTAAGGTGAAAGTGTTGAATATTTAAATGTAGAGAATAAAAGACAGGGTAGAAATTGAAATGATTTCCTGTGGCTAATAACTCCTTCAGTTACATTTTCTTTATAATTGTATACTTTTCTGGAACTCTATCCATTGGGAGCAGGGTTAAAATGGCAAAACTCAACATTTTATGTTATGCTAGCTATATCAAAATGTGGTATGATACATTCATTGCATTAGGGTTCAAGTCTCAGTTTTGCTATGTTCTGGTTGTGTGACATTGGAATAGGTATTTAACCTTTTGAATTTGTTTATCTAAAAAGTCACAGAGGTGATAATTTTCCTATAGATCTGGCTTTTAAAACACAGAAGTTTGTTTAACTCATAATTTTGGAGGCTGAAAGTCCAAGATTGGGCAGTCCCATTTGTCTGGCCTCTTATGAAGACCTCTGGCTATATCACAACATGGCTTGGCAGCATGGTTAGGAATGACAGAGGGAGATAAAGATCACATGGCAAGATATGAAGCAGGAAACCAGTGGAATTGGGCTTGCCCTTTTATGACAACCCAATCTCATAGAATGAATCTGCTCCTAGGTGACCTGAAGCACTGCCATGAGACAGCATTCTTACAGTCAGGAGTCTAGAACCCCATGACTTTATCACTTTCCAACAGACCTACCTCTCAAAGGTTCTGTCACCTCCCCACCAGTAAACCAAGGACCAGGCTTCCAGCACATGAACCTTTGAGGTCCAACTCCATACCAAAGAAGAGATGTTGGATGTAAAGGGAGATACTTCAGTGACTAGGAAGTTATGGGGTGTCAGCCATTGTATTTAGGCAAGTTATTGAAAGTGTGACTTAGGATCACTTTCAATAACTTCAATTAATCTGAAGCCAAAGTGACTTAGGATCTTAAATTTATTATGATAAATGTCATAGGTACCAAGTAATTTGTGATCACTTTTATTCATTTTCTTAGACTGCCCTAACAAAATGCTACAAACTGTATGGCTTGGACAACTGAAATTTATCTTTCCATAGTACTGGATGCTGGAAGTCAAAGATCAAGGTGTCAGCAGACTTGGTTACTTCTGAGGGCTTTCTCTTTGGTTTGTAGATGGTTACCTTCTTGCTTACGTGGTCGTCAGTTTCATGTGTGCAAGCATCCCACATGTCTCTGTGTGCACTGTTCTCTTGTAATGGTAGCAGTCAAATTGGATTATGGCCCATCCTCATGGCCTTGTTGTAACTTAATTACCTCTCTTAAGTTCTTTTCTGCAAATACAGTAACAGTCTGTGTTTCAGCAGGTTAGGGATTCAACATAAGAATTTGGGGGTACACAATTCAGTCCATATCATCATTACTGTACTTCAGTGATTATTAGGGCTTATCATATTCAACTGTATACCTCTACTGATCTTTTATGCTATTGCTGTACTTTTTAGGGTCATTTTCTGTTTTTTTCCATTATAACAAGCTGCTAGGAATTTATAAAAAAATTTTTGTATACCTTGTAAATTTCTCTAGAGCTGATTATTTGTGTAACAAGGTAGAATTACTAGATTGTATTGAATAGAATATCTGGTTTTAGTAGATAATACCAAATCACTCAACAAAAATGGTTATGTCAAGTTATTTTCTCTTAAGTGTAATAGAATTCTTTTTTCACTGTTTCTCAGGTTAAATATGATACTGTTATACTTTTTTATTTATTTATTTATTTATTTAAATTTTTTTTTTAGCTGTAGATGGACATAATGTCTTTATTTTATTGCTTTGTATATGGTGCTGAGGATCGAACCCAGGGCCTCACGCATGCGAGGCAAGCGCTCTACCGCTGAGCTACAATCCCAGCCCCGATACTGTTATACTTAAAAACAAAAATTTTGGTTGATGTGACTCTCATAGGGTTGTTTTACTTTGCATTGTTCTTCTCATTGTTGACATTGAGCATTTCTTTATATATTTATTAGCCATTGAAAGTTTCCTCCTCTGCAAATTACTTGTTCATATCTTTTGCCTATTTTTCTTTTAGGTCATTTGCTTTTTTTCTTATTGATTTATGACAGGTTTTCTCCCTCACATCATTGGCTATTATTCCATTATTACTTAGCTTTTGCAGAGAGTTGTTTTTTCCAGTTTGTAGATTGACTTTTCCACTTTGTTTATGAGAGTTTTTTTCCCTTGGGGGGGGGGGTGGAATTTATAATTTTAATGTCAAGTCTGTTTCTTTTTCTTTATGGTTGTTTTCTAGGCATATTTATTTTTGATGTGGCATCTGGATAGACTTTAGGTGTCTTGATGTCAATTGAATTGAAATAAATACAGACAAAATCAGATAATGGTTTGTGTTAATGGAAGGCTATACTCTATAAGCTGTTCATTTTGCTAGGATGTAATTTTAAATGATTGTATTTTCATTTTATGAGCCTGAATTTTTCTGTATAGCCTTTACACATGTGGTTTTGGAACATATTTTGAGTTAATTCCACAAGATACTATCTCCATATATTGATAGGTCTGTTATAATGATGCTAAATAAGTAAGTTTCTTTCTGTTTGTAAATAAAGGAGAACAGTAATTCTATCACTGTGTATATACCGCTTAAGTTTTCTTGATCTTTTGTGGCTCATTATTATCATCTGAGAATATACTGATTTCTCACTGCTATTAACTTTCTTATTAAGAATAGTCATGGTCATTTGGGAAATGGTTTTTTTTAATGATATTTTACTAAGAATAGGTCCATTTTTTATTAAAAGGTAAAATTTTATAAAAATCAAGGGCAACATTTTCTCTTTGTGCTGAGTTTCACATTTGTTGTATATTTTGTATTTTTTTCTAAATTTCTCTTTTTCCACCTAACATTACCCACACCATAACTTTAACAAATGTATATTATATGTGTCATTGATAGTTTTAAATGTCTTCTGAATCACTGAAGACCCATTGATTATCTGCATATCATTTGTGTAGTTTGTTCTCCATTTCTACTTTGCCAATACTGGTTATTTTCTGGCTTGCTTATAATTTATATCTTCATTACAAATTTGTGGTATACCAAAGCAGAGGTAAACTCCATTTTCCCAGTCATCATTACTTATAGTTTAGTGACTGAAGGAGGTGTACAAATTCACCAATGCTCATGATTTAGGGTGATAATTGAAACTAGAGTGGTACTGTGTCACATCCCTTGGAACTTGTTAGATTTGCAGAGTCTCAGGCCCTCCTCTAAAACTGCTGAATGAGAATGTGAGGGGTCCAGGAGGGAGGCTAATCTGTTTAATAAGCTCTTCAGGCAATCCAAAGCAGTACGGAAAAGGGCGCTTCTACAGCATTTTCTGAATTTCATACAGTTCTCTAAAGGACAATGTGATAGTGTAATTTGAGACAGTCTACTTGGGTTGATGGAGCAAGTCATAGCTCTTTTCCATAGCTCTTGTTTTCCTGTGGTGGGGAAGTGAAGTAGGATGTGGGTAAGGATAGAAGAGTACTGGGAAAGGGGAGGTTGTCTGATCCTTTTCACTCTTCCTGGAAGCACATATTAAACTTCAGGTCTTTTTATTTCTTGTCTATACCAGACTGCTGGAGTTGAGCAGCCTTCCTGATGTGTATTTTCATGTCCTTAATTTCAAAGTAAAATCACTCTCTTAACTATTCACTTGCATGAAATATTTGACTCTGAAGAGGATAAAAGGAAATGTGAGGTGTGGTTCCCACTCACATTTTTGAGCACAGTGGAACCTTGGGTTCAGATTCTGGCTCTGAACTTGACTTGAGCAGTAATTGTTGGCAGAGTTCCTAATATTTCCGCATCTCATTTTCCTTTGCTGTAAAATGAAGGCAGCACCTACTGTGCATTTCTTACTGGGATGTTCAGGGCATTAAATGAAGTAATGTATATGAAACACTTTAAACATAATAGGCACTCAGTGACTGGTAGCTGGATGCTATTATCATTATAATAATCATCATCTAGTTATTTCTGTATTTGAACATCACACTTGACTCTACAGGGCATACTATATTAATGGTCTAGGTGACACTTTTCAGGAATTGCTTTTCTGGCTCTGTGATGATTCTATCACCGTGGATAATTTAATTAGCCCTTGCCTGCTGAGCTCTGTGGCTGTGGCACTCAGGAAGAGAGATGTGGTGTAGGAAGGACCAGGGCTTTGGAGTCAGGCAGATCTTGATCCATCATTACTCCAAGAGTCCCTAGCTAATATGCCTGGGCAAGTTGCTTAGCTTTTCTTCCTCCATTTTTCTGATCACTAAAAAAACAAATAACATGCACCTTGAAAGGTCACTTTAGGGATTAAATGAGAATATATGTAAAGTACTTGGCCCATAGTGGGCATATAGTAATTTTTGCAATAAATATTTCCTTGTCCTTGCTCCTTCTTCACATTACAGAATTTAGTGTTTGTGCTTTCTCTGATATATGTTGAGTTTTCTTACACTTTTTATTCTAGGAGACCAAGAAGCTAAATGACTGACTTGCTTCATACTACTGGAAAATGAATAACCTAACAAAATCACATTTATCTAGAAGCTTGTGATTCCTAGGTCAACATTTATGGATTTTTTGGTGTGTTTATGAAAATCTATCTTTACTGTGATAAAATATACATTAACAGAATTTACCATTTTAACCATTTTTAAATGTACTATCCAATGGTATTAAGTGTATTCACATTGTCTTATAACTGTAGATGTATTTTTTAGTCTTAGTCTTGGAATGGTATGTGAAAATTTATTTCATTTGTTCTGTTTGCTTGCCCATATATTGCAAAAGACTATCAGTTGCAGACAATAGAAATATTAGAGATTAGAGCTGGTTTAAGCAGAAGGGAGTTTATTAAGGAGTAATAGTTTATAGGACTGTTGAGGAGGCAGAAGGAATAGACAGTAGATTGAGCTCCTAGGAACAACTTCACGACTTTCAGCTGGATAAAAGCTGAAAATACATTGTCAGCTAAGTAGGTTCTAAAATAATTAGCTAATGTGTAGGTAATTATTTATCAAATTTCATGGGGGAGCTGCATCTGTCTCTTGTGTAGTTATCACAGTCCCCTGTTTAAGTTTAGAAGTTGCTGGATGAGGATCTTTGACTTTTGCTGCTGGCCCCAGAAGGATCATCACCTTGCCTATTGTCTTGGCTGGTTCTACTTGTTTTTGGTTGGTATCTCTCCTTGCTTCCTTTTTCCTTTGAGTCTCCCAGGAGTGTTTCTGCTTGTGAAACCAAGGGCATATGCAGATCCCAAGTTGTAGTGGCACCTAGCTAAAGTACCCCTTAGCTTTCTAGTCACTGGTGTGTTGTACAAGAATAAGCTGTGTAGACATGGAGTACAAATACTGTTTATGACATAGCTTTCAAAAAGGAAAAGACTAAAGGGACATATTGATTTATCACCTTTGTCCCCATAAAAGAGGATAGTTTCAAGAGAAGAAAATGGAAATTTCAATCCAGCAGTGTTGATAGGAGATAAATTTTATATTAAAGGGGGAAAAACCCTCCACATTTTGTGAGTGAGGCCCAATTTTTAAAGTATTGCAAACGTTCTAAGGGCCCTTGTGTTTATTTACCTTATAGTAAATATTTAGTTTATTAGAATACATCATTCTATATCTTTTATCTTTCTTTCTCTGCATGTGTTCATTGGGGGTAGAGGGGAATTGAACCCAGGGCTTCACTTATGCTAGGTAAAACCTCTCCCATTAAGCTCTATTCCCAGCCCACTCTGCAACAACTTTTTAAAGTTCACTGTTTGTGTTTTTACAGTCAGAAATAATGTTTTTAAGTGATATCTTAAAACCGAGCCATGTAGAAATTTCATAATGTAAATAATTTGTATTGTTTTGGACACATTCGTGGTAGGGGTGAAGCTGGGGTGGTGTTGTGATGAGGATAAAGTTATCCATGAAGGGTAGTGTCTCATTTGAAGGTTATTCCCAATTTCAATATTATCTAGACCAGTACTGTGAAATAGAAATACTTGAATTGATCATGTTAACAGCATAAAAGGTTAATATGTAGCTTTATTTCTCAGATTTCATGTTGTTAGCAGGTGTCAGAACCTTGTATATATGTCTTATAGCCAGTATGGGCCTTTTCAAGTTTTAAAATATCAAATATAGGAATTACGGTTTTAATGCAAATTTCTAATGCTCCAAAATGTATCTGTCTGTCACAAACACAATGTAGATTTTCATTTGCCTCAGTCTTAAAATTTGCATTTATGACAGTTCTTGTGAAGTTTGCCTTGTGAAGAAGCAAGGGGCCTGATACTCTGTCAGTAAAACTATCTTATAGGTATGATTCAACCAGTTTTATTAGCAACATATGGGATTTGAAGGAGCCACAGAGGGGAGTGTGGACTGTGAGGGTGCTGGTCTGTCTTTTTTGGCATGTAATTATATCAGTGTCATGTTTGGTGTTATTTGTTGCTGCCTAGGGAATATAGAAAAATAATGTATAATGTAGTGAAACAAAAAATCAGAATAAATTATAATTATTGAATTTGTAGAGAATTGTTAGAATGAAAGATGTATTTTTAGATGCCTACATTTTCTTTTGGCATTTTAAATTTTATTCAGTCTTTTAAGTTAAAACTCACGTTTTCATTAATTTTGATATTTGAACCAACTTCACACAGTGAATTCATAGCTAAGTTTCACAGTTGGGAAAGAAACTTCTTTTCCCCTATTATGGCAATATATATCTATTTAATTAGTTTTACTAAGTATTAATTTTTCTTTTTTAATAACATCTGTCTATCTATCTATCTATCTATCTATCTATCTATCTATCTATCTATCTTTATGTGGTGCTGAGGCTCCAACCCAGTGCCTCACCTGTGCTAGGTAAGCCAGCGCTCCACTGCTGAGCCCACAATTCCAGCCCCATTTATTAATTTTTCTTTAGAATTATTTGTAGCCTTTAAAAGATCATATTAGGCTTATTATTAGATTCTGCATGGAGGACAATATCAGCACTGCTTATGGGTGTATAGAGTTTAATTCTATGAAAGCACTCACATGTACATGATGTTTAAACAGTTGGTTGGAATGATAAGACATATGTGTCAGCAAAGCAGTTACCTCTGGAACAGGAGATGGAAAATGGGATCAAGGGAGAGCTTCTCAGTAGCTTCAGATATAAGGTGTTTTATTTTTTCCTTCAAACTTCTCTTTAGCTAAGATTAGTTTATTGTCAGACATGTTCACTCATTTTTTAACTTACTTACTTACTGCAATGATGGGGCCTAGGGTCTCCTTTGCACTAGGCAAATACTCAACCATTGAGTTGCTTCCCCAGCCTATGGTCAGACTTAAACCTGAGATTCAGGGTGAGACAAAGGTAGTAGAATGGTTTTGCTTCACCTTCCTTTCCTACAGTTATTACCTGGCTTGCTTGTTGTAGTTTCATAAGTGAAAGTGGGTAAATTTTCAAAAATTGGGGAAAATCCAGAGGAGATTGGGAAAGGAGGCATTCTGGAACAAGTACAGTTGACAAAATTACTGAAATATTTTTCAAACTTCATCCCAGTTCTTCTCACTACCTCAAGCATTAGGTTAAATCTAAGTGTGTATGTTATTGTATACTCTGAAATACTAAAAATTTTCATAGGTGATTTCCCAGTCTTTACTAAATTTACTGGGTGGCAGAATTTCTTTACTTTAGATTTACATTTGGCCTTAACGCTATTCTCTGGAAGACCCAGGTCTCTGCAATGGATAATTCTTAAACTCTTTAATCCTAAAATGGCTAGCCTTGTTCCTTCTATATGTTGGTATAAAATGGTTTTACAATGCCCCCCGCCAAAAAAAAAAAAAACAGTTAAGCATTTGGCATGACCTACACTTGTGAAAGTAGGGCAGAAGGTGATTGGCATAAATAGAAATTGTTTTCTTCCTTCTCTTCTCTTTGAAGACCTGCCTTAAGCTAGATCCTGTGAGCTGGAAGATACCTAAGAGAGTTTTACTCAGCTCCTTCCATTATGGTTTTTAGAATTATTATTTTAAAATGATCCTTTGGGAATTGATTATACTTTTAACTTGAATTAAAAGTAACTGAGTATTTAGATAAAAATCATTTAGTATTAATTATGTGTGTGGATCCTCAAAAAGACATTCATAGAAAGCCTTGGACCATTAGAAAGGAGTGTTTACTTATTAAACATACCATAGTGATGTTATTTATCTTCATAGTACAACGTAACTTGCTCACACAAAGAATACCATGACTTGCCTCTCTGTTGTAATTTAGGGTGCTAGAACAAAGACATCATCAACTCAGTGCCTTAGACAACAGGTATTTATTTCTTAACAATTTTGGATGCTGTGGAGTCCAAGATAAAGGTACTGGCACCTCTTGTCTGTTGAGAGCTCACCTTCTCTTTGTATTCTCACATATCAGAGACAGCAGAGAGGAAGCAAACTTTCTTGGGACCTCTTTTATAGAGGCACCAGTTCCATTCATGAAGGCCCCTCTTAGAACCTCCATACCTCCTAATGGCCCCATCTCCAAATAACATCACTTTGGGAGATTGGGCTCCAACATAGGAATTTTGGGAGATTCAGATATTCAATCTATAGCACTGCAATAGTTAACAAATTATTCAAATGCCTTATTTAGCACATGGGAATTAATTGTAATCATAGGTTTAGATCACTATTAGGGTAACTCAGTTTGTTTTTTGTTTTGTCTTTCAGTTGCAGCAAAATTTAACTGCCATGTGTTTTATTACTTATATGTCTTTTGGGAGATTGTGAATTACCAAAGTCCTGTTTCTCCTGTGGAAGTGTTAAGAATCCTAAGAAGCTGTCTTGAGATAAAGTTTGTCCCCTTTCAATTATTAAATGTGCTTTTCTCTTATCTGTGAATTTCACCTTCAGTTTACTGGCAACTGCTTTTTCGTGTTAGGATCACATAGTTGTGATTAACTCCTTGCAATCTGGCTTTGGTCCCACCTCTGTACTGGAACTGTACTCTTTTGAAGGTCACTGGTGACCACATTCTAGCCAAATGTAGAATTTCATTTTTTTTCTTTTCTCAGTTCTCAATCTACTTGACATGCTAATGCCACAGGACCTTGGCTTTCAGTTACGTAAGTGCTTTCCTTTGGGTTTTTGCTTTGAACTGTACTACCCACTCTTCTTCCTGTAATACCTGTCTCATAGGTATCACACAGGTGGGTTTTGTCCATTTCCTTTTGGAGGCATTTACTTATTGCATTTTTAACCTTAAAACTTTAGTTCTTGCTTTGCATTTGAGTCACAGATAAATGATCATTTATCATAACTCTTAGGCTGATTAAATATTGCAGGCAATCCTCAGGGCTTCACTTCACATTATTGATCATCATTTAAAGTTTAGTCTTGCAGTTTGATCAGTTTTCAGGTAGGTATCCTTTCACATCAGAGCAGACTTCAAATCATCTCCTTCACACTTTTATCTTTTGAAATTCAGAGTTTGAATTAAAGAAGCATATTTTTAATGCTTTGACATTCTTCAGTGTCCCTCATGCTGTCTCCCTTCTCTCCCAATGCCTTTAATGTCCTTGAAACTTTCTTGAAAGTATTTCTTAAAATTTGGCTATGCTCTTCATTATAGCTTATGAAACACTTTCAAATGTATTTACTCTTCTGTTTAAAACCCAATGCAATACATTTGTGAATTAGGGAGGTTGGAGTTTATTTTCCCAATTTGCGGGTCAGAAAATAGATTCTGAGGGAAGAAGTGACTTGCCTGAGGTATCGTTGCTGGTTAAGTGAAGAGGCATGACTAAAGCCAGGGTAATGTGATTCTAAGACTAAACAGTACTTGGGCCACAAACAGGTGACTGTTGTAATTTCCTATTAAAAGATCTCTTAGCTTCTAGTCCTCTCCGTTTACTACTTACATTGTTAGATTAACATTTATAAAGCCAATCACGGTAGTAGCTATTGTAGATTGGTTCAATGTCTTAGCCACTGTGCTAGATATAAATTAGTCCTCAAACTACTGGGCAAGGTAGATGACTGCCATATCAATCAGTAAGGAAATTTTATGGATAAACAAATCAAGGCTTACAGATATTAAATAACTTCCTAGTCATTAATTATGATGGATGATTGGTGATAGTGATTCAAAGTCTGCCTCCTAACTTCTGGTTCTTTCTTACAACTATGTTCTGCTACTTATTGAATTCTTGACATTATTCCTCCTTCTAAGAACTTTCTGTGGCTTCCTGTTGTCTACTTAACTCCATTAACGCCCCCTTATTGACCTTTCAGGACCCTAAGTAATTTATTCATAACTCTCCATCATTTTCTTCAGTAACTCTTCTCAGTGAACTCTCTGCTCTTGATCATGTTGCTTTCTCACACAGACTTTTTTTAATCCTACTTTTTCTTCTTGGCTCATGCTGTTTTCTCCATGAATGGAATTATTTTACGTCAATTTCTTCTTCTTCTTTTTTTTTTTTTAACCTATCACTAGCTAGCTTTTTACCTTTTTTTTAATCCCAACACATCAAGCCCTTAGAGCATACAGGTGCCATGATAGGAGCCTTGAATTCAGAATGCATGGGCGTGGTGGGGAGGCGAGGAGTTAATGGGAAAGAGCTATAGTGAATTCCTCACTATGATTTCAGAGCATTGGCAGAGGGAGGTATGCACAGATTGCTATGGTAGCACTCAAGAGGATGTGATTCATTTTACCTGAATGATAGAGGAAGACACGACAGAAGGACTGACCTTTGAGCTGTAGTCTTGATGTAGGAGGTCTCCAGGTAAAGAAGAGATGGGAGGAAGGCATTTTGGAAAGAAAAAATATTTTAAGTATAGAAGAATGAAATCACAAGTACATATGCTGTATGTTGTGTATAAAAGGCATTTGTTGCAGGCCTATGGAAAGTGATGTGTGGCTGCCAATAGGCTCAGGGACTGGCCCTCTCTTGGTTGAGTCATCCCAGCCCTAGATCTGGTGTTTGATCTTATACTTTCAGACAACGGATGTGCTGGGCCCACTGGGAGTGGGCCTCTCTCAGGAGTGGGTTATCATTAACCAGTCTCTCAGAAATATGATATACAGGTGTCTGAATCTGTATGAATGCTTATTAGTGTATGAATTTCCATTGAGAAACTCAACTATCAGGCAGATCAGATTGCTTGATTTGGCAGATCTTTACATTGTCTCTCTGTAGACAGCCTTTTTGGGAAGCCAACTTATACATGTGGAGGTCAGTTATTAAGAAATATAGCTGTCAAGCTGCCCTAACAGTTTTGACTAGTACACTCTCTTGATTTTGGCAAGATACATGAGAAACCACATTGACAGAAGAACTTTCTATTGATCACAGAAAGAAATCTAGGAGAGATATTTGTCTTAAAGAAGAATCTCTTAGCTGAGTTAGCTTGAGGCCATCTTACCCACTACAGGAATATCTTTGCCAAAGAAGACATTGGTCAGCTCAACCAAGACTTCTATAGCTTAGCTCAATCCTGTCAACATTTGTTTAAGGTGGCTTCTCCAATTCCTTCCACTCCTCTTTCCCACACCTGCAGATCTATGTATTCTCCCTTTAGTTATGTTGAGACATTTTGCCAAAAGAAGTCTTAAGGCCTGGAGAAGCACAGGGACTTCCATTTCAGTGCTTTGATCTAGTTTGTTTTTATTTTATTTTATTTTATTTTATTTTTTTTCTTTTTTTTCTTTTTTTTCTTTTTTTTGGTACTGGGGATTGAACTCAGGGCACTCGACCGCTGAGCCACATCCCCAGCCCTATTTTGTGTTTTATGTAGAGACAGGGTCTCACTGAGTTGCTTAGCGCCTCGCCATTGCTGAGGCTGTTTTTAAGCATAATGTTCTCCAATTCCATCCATTTGCCTGTAAATGCCATAATTTTATTTTCTTTTATTGCTGAATAATATTCCATTGTGTATATGTACCATAGTTTCTTTATCCATTCATCTATTGAAGGGCATCTGGGTTGCTTCCATAGTTTTGCAATTGTGAATTGTGCTGCTATAAACATTGAGGTGACTGCTTTATTGTAGTGAGCTTTTTTTAAATCTTTAGGGTATCGGCCAAGGAGTGGGATAGCTGGATCGAATGGTGGTTCCATTCCAAGTTTTTTAAGAAATCTCCAAACTGCTTTCCAGTTTGGTTGCACCAATTTGCAGTCCCACCAGCAATGTTTGAGTGTACCTTTTTCACCACATCCTCACCAGCACTTATTGTTGCTGGTATTTTGGATAGCTGCCATTCTGACTGGTGTGAGATGATATCTGAGCGTAGTTTTGATTTGCATTTCTCTAATAGCTAGAGATGATGAACATTTTTTCATATATTTATTTATTGATTGTATATCTTCTTCTGAAAGGTTTCTATTCAGCTCCTTAGCCCATTTATTGATTGGGTTGTTTGTTTTTTTGGTGTTAAGTTTTTTGAGTTCTTTATAAATCCTGGAGATCAGTGCTCTATCTGATGTGCATGTGGCAAAAATTTGCTCCCAGAGTGTAGGCTCTCTGTTCACCTCAT